>JAPKLX010000173.1:33926-46364 GCA_026898415.1 Leonotis leonurus | reverse complement strand
TTAATTTCTTGACTAAGAGATGGTTAAGAAATTGGGCTGTGACAACATATGTAGGAGTCTCTGTTGCCAGCTGTGCTTCCTTTGGTTGAGGAATGGTGCTCTCTTGTGAATGAGAGGGTTCATCTGGTTGATGAGTGGTTGTTATTGGTTGTGAATCTCCTGCTGATGGTGGAGATTCAGGTTGGAATTTCCTCAGCCTTCTCCTCTTTTGTTTTGGCTGGTGTGTTGTTGTAGATGTATCTATATCAACAGATCTTGCCCTTTTTGTAGGAGGCTTCCTCCGTGTCTTCTCCTTCTGCACCTTATCCTTAGGTGTCTTTTCCTTCTTCTTCTCATCTCCATTGGATAGTGGCATCCAAATGGGATTTGAGCTCCCCATCTCCAGTAATACTTCCAGATGCACATCATCTGAGACTTTGTTCAGTAGTGCAAGGGTTATACCCAGGGACATCTCGATGTGGTGCTGATCCTTAGGAATGGTCAGGCTCGAGTTAAATTCCACAACATTCTCCCAAACTTGCTGTTTAAAGAATTTCTCCACCATGAAACTGATTTTTGTAGAGTGCCTCAGCTTTCTCTTCACTTCCACTGAGACTGCATTGCCCTTGGCATCTTTTATCCAATTCACCAACTTGGCTTCCTTCCCTAGTAACTCAAACAAGATCCTGCTCCAGTTGACCTTGAGGTTGATAACTACGACAGTCAATATTTAGAACTTCTCAGGTGTGACCTGGTCGTAGGACCCGCTGTGTGTCATGAATATACGATGTACAAACTCGAATACCACTTTGTACCCTGGTTGAAGTAAAGCTCTGTGGAACATCCTTCCCGTGTAATGAATGGGGATAATCATCACTTTCTCCACAGCTTCTTGCAACTGTTCAGTGGTGATCTCAGAAAGCTCCATCCCTTCATCCTTCAACCGGTAGGCTTGGTTGATCATGGCCATCATGTCATAGATGGTTTTGTTGGTTCTGTCACCTATTGGCATCCGCACATTTGCTTCATATCCATCCTTCTCATCATGCCATGTGAGGTAGAAGGTGGCTGCTTGCTTGGCCAAATACATAATCGGGTGAGAGGTGACTATGTTATGGAATCCTGAAAGCATCATTCAAGCAGTGAATAACATATAATCATGATACCCGATAGCAAAACATATACAATATCTCAGATTTAGATAAGAACACAAAGAACACTGAGATAAATTTCACATATCCGAGACATGACATACAACATAATCACAAAAAATACTAAAACATAATCCTTAAAACATAAGTATATCTCCATAAATCATAATTTTAACCACAAAATAACGAAAGACTTTAAAACATGCTTAGCAGGTTATAAACTATAAACGACAGTGAACCTCTGCATCTTTTGACAATGGAAAAGACTTCCTCTAGCTTTTAAAATCCATGGGATTCATACACAGAAAATGGTTCTGTTGATAAGAATTTCTGAACTTCAGCATCGTGTTCAAGAAACAGTGAAGATTGTGGTATCATTTTTGAGAGAGATTTGAGATTTTGAAGAGCAGTTGAAAGAGATTTGTAAAATTGAAATTGCATAAGTGCGTAGAAAAATATGAGTGCTCGGTGAAATGAAGTGTAGGTGTACAGTTACGAGCACATACGATGCATACATATAAGAAATAAATGAACGACTAAGATGAAAGGGATAAAATTTTAAGGTTTGGGATGAAAGTCTCCCTTTTTAGGTTTTCCCGCTTCAGCTTTTCTTTTGCCGCCTTTCTCTGCATCTGATACATGTGCTAGATCCTAGGGTTGGAAAGTAGTGTGTGTGAATCTTTCTAACCACTGCAGCTTTCCGTCTTTATTTGGGTAATGATTTTCCTCGATCACAGTTATCAATACCCGTACTAACCATCACAATTATGGAAGATTTAAAAAATCTATGTCAGAAAATAACTTTATAGACTAGGATTAGGGCGGTGTTTAGATCAGAAATCGATACTAATTTCTGATTTCCCCCTTGATTAAGTAATCTATTTTGGAAAATTAATTTCCACGTGGCATAATCAAATCTCGTCCAAACTACGGATAAGTGTTAACACCAGATGATTTGGTCTTCACTTCTTCTTTATTTGCTGACTGTCTGGTCTTCATTACTTCCATGCACTGCCATCTGTACTTCATCTGGTCTTAGCAATAACCAAATCTGCATCTTGTAGTGCTTCATATGCATCAAATGGTTCAACATGAGATAGGTAACAACTTAGAAGTGCACTCTCTCCATACATTCTTCTGGTCTTCACACGATCTGATGGGTTCCCAACAATCTGTTCTGGTGGATGATGATCTTGTATCCACTTTCTACGACTGGACATCTCTTCTTTTGATATCTATGGTTCTAGTTCTTCTCTTGGTTCCTCAAACTCAGGGTGTGCTATTGAAGTTGCTTGCAAATGATTTTCTTCTTCTATCTCTTGATTTACATCTTGGCTGATGCTGATTTCTCTTGATTCTTCAGGTTGACTCTGAGCAGATTTTCTATCGTCTGTACTAATAAGTTCACTGTCTTCTGGGATTGATCTATTTTGTTCTAGATCAATGTGAGTTGTTCCCCCTTGATGTGTGCTGGTCTCAGCTACAAATTGAATATCAATCTCATCCTTTTCTATTGAGTTCCAGATCAGAATATCTTTAAGTAATATCCCTCCTTATTTTCTATTGTCAATCTAGTTGTGAACTTGTTTGTCACCTGTTTCCCTGTATTCAAGAATAGTCTCATCAAATACAATATGAGGTGTTACCTCCACAACATGAGTTTTTCTATTGTAAACCATATAAGCTTTGCTAACATCATAATATCCTAAAAATATTCCAGGGTCAGCTTTGCTATCAAAGGTTTTCAATTGAGATTTCCCATTGTTATGAATGTAACACGTACAACCAAAAGTACGAAGATATTGTATCCTGGGCTTTCTGTTGTTCCAGATCTCGTATGGTGTCATCTCATGTTTGAGAGTTATCATCGATCTGTTCTGTGTGTAACAAGCCATGTAGATGGCTTCTGCCCAAAACTTCTTTGGTAATCTGGTTGCATTAAGCATGGTGCGAGCTGCTTCTTTTAATGATCAGTTTCGTCTCTCAACTACTCCATTCTGTTAAGGTGTTCTTGCAGCAGATGTCTGGTGTGTGATACCCATCTGGTTGCAATATGCCTCTATCTTCTGGTTCAGAAACTCTATCCCTCGATTTGATCTGATTGTAATATGCCTCTATCTGCAAAGGTGTGTGGAGAAAGGCCTGGTGCTTAACTACGAGAAATGTCACTTCATGGTAAAGGAAGGTGTTGTGCTTGGCCATGTTATCATTGAGAAATGAATTGAAGTGGATTGTGCCAAGGTGGAGCTCATTGTCAAGCTGCCATACCATACCAATGAGAAGCAACTGCGGGAATTCCTTGGCCACGCGCGTTTCTACCGCCGCTTTGTCAAGGACTTCGCCAAGATAGCCCAACCGATGAACAGGCTACTCCAGAATGATGTGCCCTGGGATTTTGACGAGGAATGCAAGAAGACATTCCAGATCTTGAAGAACCACTTGATCTCGGCACTAGTAATCAAACCACCAGAATGGGGAATGCCCATTGAGTTAATGTATGATGCAAGCAGCTACACCATAGGAGTAGTGCTGGACCAAAAGATCGCCAAGGAGAGTCATGTAATCTACTATGCTTCAAAAACACTTACCGGAGCCCAGATCAACTATACCACCACGAAGAAAGAGCTCATCGCCGTGGTATTTTCCTTTGAGAAGTTTTGCTCCTATCTCTTTTGGAGCAAATAGTGGTCTACACGGATCACCCAGTGCTAAAGTACCTCATGGACAAGAAGGATAACAAGCCACACCTGATAAGATGGATCTTGCTACTACAAGAGTTCGACATTGAAGTGAAGGAAAAAAGTGGAGCCCAAAACCATGTGGTTGACCACTTCAGCAGGATCTTGAGGGAAGATGAAGAAGCACCACTCAATGAGAGATTTCCCGATGAGGAACTGTACGGAATAAGCATTGTCGAGCCATGGTATGCTGACATAGTCAACTACATCATCATGAAGACTTTCCCGATGGAGCTTAACCAGTACTAGAGGGGAAAGATTAAGAATTTGAGCGAGTCATTCATCTAAGATGACCCATATTTATGGAAGAAGGGTACTGACTTGATACTCCGAAGGTGTATACCTGATGAAGAGCAAGGAAGTAGTCTTGAGCATTGCCACGAAAGGGAATGCGGAGGACATTTTGGACCAAGACATACGACAAGGAAGATCCTTTATAGTGGGTTCTACTTGCTCAGAATCTTCAAGGATTGTTTTGAAAAGTGCAGGACATGTGACCAATGCCAAAGAGAAGGAAACATTTCCAAGAAGGATGAGGTGCCCTTGATACCAGTCTTGCCAGCGGAGATTTTTGACATATGGGGCATGGATTTCATAGGCCCCCTGCCCAAGTACAAAGGTAACCAGTACATCTTGCTAGTAGTGGATTATGTCTCCAAGTGGATAGAAGCAATTGGGACTCCGAATGCAGATGCAAAGACGGTAGCAAGGTTTGTCAAGGCAAACATCTTTACTAGATACGGTATGCTCAAGGCGATAGTGATAGAGGTTCACACTTCTACAACTCTACCATCACTAGCTTGTTGA
Source organism: Leonotis leonurus (assembly GCA_026898415.1). NCBI lineage: Eukaryota > Viridiplantae > Streptophyta > Magnoliopsida > Lamiales > Lamiaceae > Leonotis > Leonotis leonurus. The sequence continues at coordinate 41,689 of JAPKLX010000173.1, read as the reverse complement.
AGAAGTATGGAGTTACCCACCATATGTCTACTGCATACCATCCCAAGCCAATGGGCAAGCTGAAGTCTCCAACCACATTGTGAAGAATATTCTGAGGAAGGCATTTGGCGAGACAAGGAAAGACTGGAGTAACTACCTTGATGATGCACTTTGGGAATATAGGACAACCTACAAGACTAACTTTGGAATGTCTCCATACCGTATGGTATATGACAAGCTGTACCATTTACCTGTCGAAATGGAGCACAAGGCGTTTTGGGCCGTGAGCAAGATCAATGAAGACTGGGATGAAGTTGTTGAAGGAAGAAAGTTGAGTTTGCAAGAGCTAGAGAGATCAAACTTGATGCTTATGATAATGCAGCTTTGTACAAGAAGAAGCTGAAGAAGTGGCATAACCACATAGCTCGAGGAAGGAGATTCAACAAAGGCGAGCTAGTGTTGTTATATGAGAACCGCCTCAGATTTGCCTCTGGAAAGCTAATGGAGAGGACCATACATGGTCTGGGAGCATTACTCTAATGGCTCTGCAGACGTTCAGGATCTCAAGACCAAGACAATTTTTAAAGTCAATGGAAATAGGCTCAAGGCCTATTATGGATATCGCCCTGGAAAGGAAGTCATGGACCTTTCCCCAGAAGGTCTCTCTAAGGAAGCTTGATCAAGAAGCAATACTACATCGATGCCAACGACGTTAAATCAAGGCACTGGCCAGGAGGCAACCTGATATTTTTATCGCTTTTTCATTTTCCTTATTTGTCGTTTTTGGTGTGCTTTATTTTGTTTTTAGCCCAGGAGCCCAATTGACCCATTCTAGCACTTTGCCTCAAGCAAAGTGTGTGAGTGGAGGGGAAAGAAGGCTCTTGACTTGAGATTCCTCTTGACCAACACCGGGAAAGAAATTTTCCCGCCCAAGGAAACCCTAGTTTTTGTCTTGTGCAGAGAAGTATCGAGAAGCGAGGAGATGAAGCGTCATGGGAACTGTTATGCTGAAAAGTAACTAACACTCCCACGTCAGCGCGACAGTCAGGGCAATCAAGTGTATGCGGCCAGCATGCCTACCTCACCTATAACAGCCTACACCCACTCCTCCACTCTCCAGACGTTACAACCACCCCCTACCTTTACCTCTACAACTTCCAACACCCTTTTACCTTAACCTCCATCATTATCAACACTCATACTCACTTTCCTCTCACATTCATCGTAGCCAACACTCCCATACTCTCTCCAGTCGTAAAAAAAAACACATCTCCATACTTAACTTCTTTACACCACTTTTCCACTTTCTCCATAACCACCACCTCAAACTGACCATTTAAACCCTTCAGCCATGGTGAAAAAGAAAGCCCCAACCAAGAAGAAAGGAGAAACCCAAAGCCAACCCTCATCCACAGCCACTGAAACCCTACCTCGAACCATCACGCTAGAAGCTCCTGCCATGGCAGCACCCAAGAACCCCACCATAGAAACTACCCAGACACCTACTGTAGAGGCGGAGAAAGAGAAACCACCACCAAAGAAGACCAAGGAAGAAGTGGAGGATGAGGAAGAAGAAGACGAAGAGGAGGAGGGAGAAGCGGAGCAAGAGAAAGCGGAGGGGATGGAAGTCGACCAACCAAAGGAGGCAAGTCAGAATGGAAGTTCGAGCATAGCTACTGAAGAGGAGGCGGAGGAAGTATCATCCGAGGAAAAGACTCCAAAGAAACGCCGATTCAAAACTGTCGTGAAAAAGGAGAAGGACGAGGGCCAGAGCTACCGAGGCCAAGACAAATGAGATGGACAGAAGTGAAATCGTGGTCCCCAAGACCATACATTTCAAAGTGTTAAAGAAGCTAGGTGTGGAGGAGCAGATTCAAGAAAGGTTCAGAGCAATAGGATGGGAGAAGTTTCTTGACTGGGAAACCACCACATATGGTGACTTGGTCAGGGAGTTTTTTAGTAGCGTCAAGGTGAAGTAGAGATGGCAGGAGTCCCCAGTGTGATGGAGTTTTCACTCATGGGCAAGCAGCACAAGGTAGCCGTTGAAGACCTGGATGTAATTCTGGGCATGATCGATTTCAGAGAGAAGTTCAATCCGGAGTACAAGATAGCAATCAAGGTAGTCCCCAATGCACCCAGGGAGCAGTGGAACCGGATGTGGGAAGGTCTTTCCAGGACCAAGAATTACAAGGGAAGAGAGTCCAAAGCTTCTGCCTTGGTGAACCTGGTGGTCAAGGTGTGTCACCACATCTTGACCATTAACCTCTTTGGCAAGAAGGACAGCAGCAGCACTTTGTCCCAAAGTGAGTTCTTCATACTTTGGGCCATGGAGAAGAAATAAAGGCTCAACTTCTCTTCGTTCGTGACAAACCACATCCGCAACATCCAGTCCAAGCCCCAGCAGTGACTGTCCCTATCCCACCTGCCTACCTTGATCGGGAAGCAGTTAAGGTTGATCAAGTCAGACTACGAAGGATTCCTGGAGAGAGAAGACCACTTCGATATTACCACCCTAACCCGCATGTTTACCATAGAGGATAACGCTAATGGAGAGCCCCACATTATTGAAGACCCTATCGAGAAGCCATCTGTTTACCCCACGAAGAGCATAATGAAAGCAGCAAAATCCCACTCGCTAGAGCCGCCAATGGAGGAGTTGGCAACTTATCTCATCCGCATCGACAAGACAGTGATGCAAATGCAGGAAGCTCAGCTGGCCTACTTTGAGCACGTAGGTTTTAGGTATCCACCAGCTCATCATTGATTATGTCCTCCCTTTTTTTTGGTTTTTTTTTAGTTTTTTATTTTCTTTTCTTATTTTTCTGTTTTTATTTTGTTTTAGTTAGAGTCATGACTAGGGAGCCTCTCCCATTCTAAGAACTTTTCCTTGAGCAAAGTGTGTGAGTGGGGAGGGTTCCTACGTCTCTCTAGGTTAGAGAGTTAGGTTTTATTCTTGTTTAGAGTCTATATTTTAGAGTCTTGACAACATGCCAACTGTATAAGTGTCTTGAGCATGATAGACGTAGGAGTCTAGAAAAACAAAGGGGTAGTAAAATTAGAAAAAAAATTCCAAAAAATATATACCCCATAAATAAGTGTGCTAGGGCCCGGGAGAAGTTTAAATGTGCTCTCTAGCTAAGGAATTGCCCAAGACAATAGTTCATACCGACCTTAGCCCTGTTCCCAAATTGTCTAACCTTTTTCCAAAGCCACGTTACAACCCAGGAAGACTTGAGGATAGATGCATTGACCAGACTAATTGGGTGGAGACATGTAGAACGCAGGCAACCCTATGGGACTTTCTTGATCAAGCAGGTTGTCGAGCGTAAGCACTTCACCTAAACACAGAGTGCTGAGCTGGTAAGGAAACATCTCTATTCTCACTTGATTGGTATATTGACCGCTGGAGAACATTGCTTGATTTGTGCTCTAACTCCTATTTTTCTTGACTGTTTTTGATGCATGTATATTGGTGTGCTCGCTGTTTGAGTCTTTTATCTTCCTTTTCTTTATGGGCAAGTTATATTTACACGCTTGAAGACAATTGTGCCTAAAGTGTGTGAGTGTGATGAGCCCATTTTTTGTGCTCTTTTTATGTCTTGCTTTAGGTCTAGATCAAGTCATTTTCCCTTTATCTTTGTCGTGTTTTGTGTCTGGGAGGACACGAGTCTAGGGCTGGCAGGATAAAGGGGACGGTTATGCACGAAGCAGCTTGGGCAATCTGAAGCCCAAGGCAAGCTACCGCTCGAGATCATACTGCAACCGCTAGGGACAAGAGGAGTACGTTGATCAAGACAAGGGGACAGACTAAGCAGTCGGGAGCGCAGAGGACAATGGAAAAGATGCAGGGATGCGCGGTAGATTTCATTCCTTCCGCAGAAAAGAAAATATATATCCCTTTCCTTCTACCAACGATTTGGGGAGGTTTGAGAATATTTCCTTCTACGCGGAAGATCTGATCGAGAAGGAAAGTTTTCCGGAACCTTAGCCACTACCACCACGAAAGCCAAAGCCCATGGAGATACTATTTATACCCCACGCTATGAATCATAGACATACGCATACGAAGGGAGGGATGATGCCTGACTGTCTTAGTCTAGTTCTTTTATTTTCAATGAGTGTTGGGGAGGAAGAAACAAGTCCTACGGGAACACACTTACTTTAATCTATGTTTAATGCTTTCGGCCTTGCCAAAGGTTGGTCCTGGCAAGAAGATCTTTTTGTAACAACTCTATTTCCGTATTTCAATATAAATATGCTTTTGTTTATTTCATTCTTATTCTTTACTTTTCGTATGAGTAGCTAGGTTTATAAACATTGATTGGGGAAGATGAATTGAGTCCAAACTTATAACGTCTTGAGAGGTCTAACTGTGCACATAGTTGTATTGGCGTGTTTCTAAAGTGCTGGATCTAAATCCTATACAGCTTGATCAAGTCATCAGTTTTGTCTGGCCAGTAGCAATCTTGGGCAAGATCAGGTTACAACTGCAAGCTGGAAACTCCAACTGTTAGCGACTTCCTGTTTGCCAACCAGAGGGATCAGTACGGTGATGTAGGTGGAGACGCCATGGGACGGGCGTCTGAGATGGTGTGCCCATGGTTATTGTGTTCCCCGCGAATGCCTATTTGGGTATACTGGAGTAAGTTTTGTCCAAGAGCAATCTTGGGAAAGGGGGGATAGGGAATGAGTAACCCTTACCTTCTGGGCTGAAAATGTATGTTGGGCGAGGCTTTGGTGGCTACGTGACGATTAAAAAGGGGGTTGTCTGAGTGATGCGTTTGAGTGGTAGTAATAAATCCTCATTCTAACGCTCACCTTTAACCAATGACATGCCAGTACAACGAACAACTTTGCACCTATGATCAAGACATAAGTCAATACTAAAGGATTCTAACCTAAGATAAGTTGGTTTCTCATTTAACTCTCTTAGTGTTTTCTTTTCAGTTATTTACTTTTACAGCATTTACTTTTTTCTTGATTACACTTCTTGCCCAAGGCAAGACCCGATTCAATACCCCAAATTGTGACATCGAGAGAGGAATTCACCAACTCCCTATGGGATTGACCTTGTACTTGCCACTAGTGGAACCTAGTGAAGAGTGTAGGTTTATAAATTTATCTTGACTGGAGTGATAACGACTGAGCTCCGTCATACACACATGACGAAATTACATTCTTACATAAATAATTGTCATGTCATTTCAAGTGAAACATATGGATTTTGTCTTTAAAGAACCTATGTTCACTAAATCCTTTTTGTTAAACCTAAAGTTCAATCATGATCTAAGTTCTTTGAGTAATCTACCATATACGTAACATTTTGTGTACTGGGAAAATGACCACCTTCCACGGACACTTGACCAGCCAACACCTTCATCGACTAACAGTGACATTGTGTACATTAGTCTGAGTAGGATAGCTATCCCCTGGGACCTGAATTCGATTATTTTAACTCAAGTAGATAGGTATCATACCAAATATAAACATTTTATTGCAAAACAACACTTAACATATTTTCATTTCATATGAATTTTTTAAAAGAACAACATAACTAATACAATACACATATTTTAATTGAGTAAGAAAGTCTACACTTGATGTGTTTGATAAAAAGTCTACCTGACATGCTTCCTCTTTTAATATGATTTGATTTCTTCTCGTCTAGTACTTCCTCCAAGCGTAACCTTAATTGCTTTTATAATGGAGATACTCATTGTGAGTATATAATTTATTTTGTCTATTTGGAATGAAGTATTATCTATTATTTCAAGAATTATTAACGTCTCTTACTCGACTAGTGTTAAGTATCTAGAAATTTCTCTAATTACTCTAGTAGGACTTTAAATCAATCTATGATTTATTAAATCCTTAATATTTTTTATTTATTATACCCGATTAATTTAAAAATAGGTACTAAATTATTCAATGTAATTTACTTGGCGGTATTTCAATATGAAGCCATAATACTAAATTAAATCTTATAGGGTATAATTAATCTTAACTAATACTTTCTAAGATTTATTATAATTGAACTAAATGTTAATTTATACTTAGACAAAGTCCAATTAATTTAATCTATTGGTTCAATAGAATTATTCAAATTTCAAAACATTTTTACTACTAATTTGCGGTTCAATCAATAATTAATCTTTCAGCCCATAACATTATTAAGCTAAGCCTATTAAGATGAAATTTATTTGGCCCAATCTAAAATATATAATCGGCCCATCCTGAGGAAATCTACTCTGCCCAACCTGATGACCCGACCCATGACTTTAATTTAAAATTACCATAACTTCGGGTTTAGTGAGCTCGAAATGCACGATGTTTCGTACATCATCAGTGGAACCTCTTGGAGGATGATGACCTCCATTGCTACAGAATGATGATTGGTGGGGGGCCGTCTGGCACGTTCTCCCTTACTTAGATGACTTCGGGTGGTCTTACTACATGCTCACTCGACTTGGATATCTTCTCAACCAATAAAGGTCTTGAGCTTTGTGAAGATCGAGGACCAAGAACCTCCTCAACTACAATATGTCGTGCAGTCTATCTTGCACGACGTTGCTCGGGCTGCTCAGTTCTCGATGTAAAGCTCGTCAGTGGAGCATATTCAATTGTGAGCGGATTCGGGCACTGGAGAGGTATGACGTGCGATAGATATCTCTCGTTCTCTGTAAAAATGATATTCAAAATATCATATGCCGGCATATTAATTAAACAAGAAAATTGTAAAATATTAATTAACAAATAATAAATTCAAATATAAATTAATATTCAAATAATTATTAAATTACTTCCAACATCTCATAGAAACTCGTAGAACTGACCCATGTCTTTCTCAAATATAAATTACTTGTTATCCAAAATCTTTCTCAAATAATTACGGAGAATCTTGTAAGAGTACGCTCCCAAGAAAACTCGTAGAACTAACCCATGTCTATTGGTCCAGAAAGAGCAAGGTTTAGTGTATGGAAGGGGGAATACACCAAATACAAACTTTTCAGTCTACTTGAAAAATTAACTTAGAGAGATTAAGCTTTCTCGAGAAGGAAATTGCTCAGGTTGACAGACCAGATCAACTACCAGATCGACTAGTGATCTGTCCCGGCAAAATCTCTCTTGTGAGTTACACTAAGCAGATAGTAAGAGTGATCTTGTTATCTAACAGAGTGTAGTGTGCGGAATATGGTGGACTTAGTCAGTTGCTCTTATTAGAAAACCTTTGTAAACGCTTAGCTACTAGAAAACTACTAGCTAGCGAAGATATCTTCCTCCTTCTTCTCGATAAGATAGACTTGAATCAAGTTGAGTGTGATTTCGATCATGAAAGGCTTAAAACAAACTCTGAAATGTGAAATCTCCTCGTTGCATGCTTCGATGGTTGAGTAGATTTCTTGGCAGAGTATCAGCTTGAAAGTTTGCACATAGAATCATTATTGCATTAGTACTCTTCCAGATGTTTGTTCCAAGCTTTTATAGGTAGAGAACTTTTGAAATTCTAACCGTTGAGCTTGATTGACGTGTAATAAATGTTGATTGCCAATCAAAGATGTGAATCCATGATTTGATCATCTTGCCTTGTAAGAATGGTTAACTGAATCTCTCTTGATATGGAAAGCAGATAGCTAATTGATCTCTTTCCTTTCTTTGAGCTTTGCATGATTCACCTTCCTTCTTGATCTATGATTTGATTGACTTTCCTTCTTCGTGAGATCTGATGACGTGTCATATGAGGTGGGACTCTCTCTAAGTATATCATGTAACAGAGCGTATACCAG
>JAPKLX010000173.1:18554-33916 GCA_026898415.1 Leonotis leonurus | reverse complement strand
GAGGTGGGACTCTCTCTAAGTATATCATGTAACAGAGCGTATACCAGATGACTTATGAAAATATATATCAGATGACTGTATGAAAATAACAGATGACTAATTTCATATCTGTGTTTTCACCAAGTCTCTATCTAAGGTGATCTGATAAGATAGGTTCACTCTTCCAAGTTGATCTAGTCAACCAGATCAGGTTCACTTTTCTACGTTGGTCTGGTCAACCAAGTCAGGTCTTCTTTCAGCGAGGTGATATAGTCTGGTTAAAACTTGCTCCAATACTTGGGTGAAATCTTCTTTTGATTTGATTAACTTACCTTCATCAGATGATCTGCTTGCTTTCAGGTGAGCTGGTCTGCTTCGATAATCCAGAAGACTAACTAACCAGATGACTTCTATAAGACATAATACTTATTTGAGTCCTTTACATTTATAAGTCATCAGCTACCTGGTCTAGATAAAGCATTGCTCTCTATCTGATTCACTTAATATCTTAGTGATCTGTTACATGTTTGAGCTGGCTGAGTCTAGCAAACAGAACATGAAATAATTCTAAGTGTGTTTCGAAAGAACATCATAAAACTAAATTTTTTGAAGGGTTCCCAACAATGTCTTAGGGTAATGTCAACAGCCACGGGAACACTATCTTCTAAGTGTCATGCATGAAGATAAAAATATATGCCTCTATCATGTGGGCAATCCTAGATATATATCATCATCGGCGTGAAGGATGCGTCTTCCGCTCTTGAAGCGGTTAACCAAATCTGCAATGGTCATACGAGAATTGCCACATCCGATCTCGAATAGACGTAGGCCGCTCGTACTATCGAATGGGGGTAGTACTATCGAAATTCAATGCCTCGAATATCGAACATGTGACTAGTGCGTGGTCCTGCACTGTGTACTGCATATCAACTAAGTTGATATGGAACCAAATACCCCGCTCTGACTAGATAGCGCGACATACAAGGTTGTGTATCGCCTGAGACGATAATGTCTCGGTGTCCACCGATAAAATGGCCAAACGGCCCAGTCCAAAATATCTCTAGTAATTCGACACCCCCAACATTGAGGAGGGTGGTCCAAATAATCTCTAATAGGCCAACAGAGGTAGTAGGTATTCACCTATGGTATCCAATTCACTAAATCGGGCCGACGATACCACGTACGCTCCGATTCCTTCAAAATTTAAATATGTAATTAGATACAATATTAAGAACCAAACATAAAAATCATGATAATAATAATGGAGTTACAACCCCTGGCGTAGGTCCGACAAAATGAATTTACCGCTAGTAAAGAGGATGTATTTTGCTTGACGTTAGCGACTAGTTGTCATATATATATGATCCAAAATTTATATTATCATCATATATACAATAACTGTTGGCACAACATTCACATAATGCATCCACCGCTGGTTAGCCAAGCCAGCGGTGAATGCCCTTTGGCCAGCGGTTTTACCCTTTTACATTACAGGAGATTACATGAAAGCATAATATAATATAAAATAAATGTAGAACATCTATAGTTTATTTTTTTTTACACGCAGTTGTGTTTTTTCGTTGTGTTTCATGGGGTATTTACCTGAATTTCTTGTGGTATGTCTTCATGAAAGTAAGACATGACTTCTATGCATCACGGTGGAGAGAATTTTTGGCCTTGGTGGAAGAAAGATTAGAGAATTTGAGCAGCGGTGGGAGACTTCAGTGGTTGCAACGTGAGAAGAAAGAAGAAAGAAATTGAGCCGGTGAGTGTGAGATGGACGGTGAGTGTGACATGAACGATGAGTGTGGGGTGGGGGGTAGGTGAGAGTCAGTTATTAAACTTTGAAAATTGTAAAATGTAAAGAGGAATACATTGAAATATATGATAATCGTGATTGTAAATATAAAGTGAATATTTTTAACATGTGTTGTGAAGATTGTGTATTTTCTACATATACAATTCAAAGATGAGTATTTTAAACTTACTCCCCACACACACATATATATGTGTGTGTGTGGGTGGGTGAGTTCAGGTAAAAAGGGGGTAAATAGTATAAAATAGGAAATGATCTGGAGCGTCTATTTGAATTGATCTAATGACTATAATTGATTCCTTAAGTTTTGAATTTCTGGTTTTTAGGCGTATTGCATTGTGAAAATACAATGCAATAAGGGTGAATCGGTACTTATTCTACTGGGCGGTTTTGGTGGGATATTCAAATTGATATGGATCCCATAAATTACTTAACTGCAATAAGGAAAGAGAAAACCGCGTTTGTTTATTATTGCACTGTGTACTCACGTAATTTGCATTAGACATATTTGTAGCGTTGCACTGTATAGTCACATAAGTTGCATTAGACAAATATATTGTACTACCATTTAATTTTTGGTAGTTGGAGTAATTTATGGGATAATATAATCTTCCAAAAATATTTGAAAATTCCCTCTAATTTCGAATTAAAAGATTTTTAATTGGGAAATGCAACCGGAAACCACTCCACCGCATGCAATATTTACGCCACATAATATTATTAAAGGATACAAAGATAAAATAACATTGCAATTTACACGTATATGACAATGCAATCCACATGTATATGTGGTGCAACATAATATTTTTAAAGGATACAAAGATGAAATAACATTGCAAGTTACACGTATATGACAATGCAATCCACATGTATATGTGGTGCAACATAAAGAGTGCGACAATTCTTTGTTTTCCGCAAGGTGTAGCGGCGTAATGCTCACGCGCTGCAGCGGCGACGGAAAGAATGCAGCTTCCTCGAATGTGTCGGACGAAACGTCACTGTTTCGACTTTGGTGGGGCTTCGCTATAGCGCGAAAATGCTCGAGGGCCTCGGCGTCGCCTCATCTCTCTTCCGGCAGCGGCGGTGCCCCTCTCACATACGTCGCCGCCATGCTGCCTCACCTACAATCGCCACAGTGTCGTCAATCCGGATAGATCATAACCGTGGATCTATTAAAATTAATGGTCTACCACGTATATATATATAATTCTTATTTTCTATTAGAAAATCACTTTCTATATGATCTACCACGTATATATATATAATTCTTTCCAATTTATTAATTCATCATCTTTTTTATATCAAATTTATCTTTTATAAATTATATATCAAATTAAAGTTTTTGTTGACATCGTTTATTTAAGATACATAGAGTAAATATTTTAATAAATGAAATAAAATAATTTTAGAGAAAAAAAAGTCATATGAAAAAAAAAAAATGTAATTTTAAATTTAAAAATGTTTAATTTAATATTTATATTATATTTATTATTAAAGTTCAAATTATTTATACAATTATCATCAAAATTGAAATAATTTCAATATATATATAGGGGTAGGATCCGGTGAGAACCAAGTCTTATATATGAACTAAAATCTATGCATGTTACGCATTATTTTGATGCATTACACGTAGAATCTTATTGCATAACATGATAATGTATTTTTATTCATTAACCAATAGATTATAATTCCAATGCATTTTATGTATAATTAATCTGGACCGTAGATTATACAAATATCAACGGTCCAGATTAATTCCTAGTTCATATATATATATATATGTGTATATGTATATGAGAAGGTTCTAATGAGAACACTCTCTTAGGTGACTAGGAATAATTTTAGTCCATTGATCATTACTAAATTAAGGATTTGATTTGGTTCTATATTTATTACTCTAAATTAGTTTTTACATTTAACTAATCAATTCAGGGTGAAATTGACAAAATCAATATCTGTGTATTATATGGAAACGCCCGCAAATCATGAAATTGAATAAAATTGACCAAATTAATCGGACACAAACATTGATGCATATGGTGCTATATTTTAATGCATTAACTTTGTAAATGTGATGCATTTTTAGTATAAATGTAATGCATTCTACTATAAAAATTATCACAAGCATGATTTGATTTTAAAAGAGATGGAATGAAATTTTGCAATTTAAATTGAAGGTTTTGTTTTATTTTTATTTTTGTTATTTTTTTAAATTACTGTCATACTAAAAATTAAAACTAAGAACAAGAATTTGTGTTTATGTCATTCATTGAAATTAGTTTCTATAAAAAAAAAATCGGACACTATCTTAGTGTATTACTGTACTTCTGAAAATGCATTAAATTATTTCAAATTAGTGCATAGAAAAATACGTTTTTCTTTATTATCTTATCAATTGAAATGCATGGTAATTTTTTATGTGATATATTACACTGCTTAAATTAAGGCATTATTCCAATTCCGATAAGTGAATTATGATTTCATATCAAATAATATAATGCACCTACAGATTATTAATTCTATCATTAGAGTTTATAAGCTTGGATATGATTAACAGATCTCCAATTATAATTTATTTTTCACCAACTATAATTTATTGGTATCTATACTTGGAAATTTACAAATTACAATTGATAACTTTAGAATTAATCTTCACCTGAGGCGGACATAACTTAATATGCTCACGATTGATGTAGCAATATCACATGTCACATAAGTATATGGATCACTATAATTTTCATTTTTATTATTTTTAATTATTATTATTTGTTATAAATTAAATATTAAACTATAACTAAATCAATAAATCCTAGTCAAAAAATAAAAATTAATAAACTTTTATCAAAACTTCAGTCATGAGTATGTTAAGTTGCATTTATCGCAGGCGGGAATCATTTTATATAGCTAATAAATCAATACTCCTAAAAATTCTAAATGCACTATCTAACATTCTACAATGCATTCAAATGTAAACATATTAATCTAGCACTTGATTTTGCACCTATTTAAAAAATTAGTTAGTCACTTTAATGCATAATACAAGTTTAAATGGTGCATCAATGATTAGGAAAAAAAATAAAAAGAGATGATGAAAGATGGACGAAAAGTGTAAATTATAAAAATGGACAATCAAGATTTATTAACCTAACTCTAAGTTATAAGAAATAAACCATTTATTGATTTTTATATCTTGCTAAATCATAATTAAAGATCTAATGTGAATAACAACAATTAATCAAAATTATCCAAAGTAAAATATTATGCATGATAACAAAAAAATTACGCATTATTTATTAGGGGTAAGATCATACCTAACACTTGGTTCTCATGGGATCATATTATGAATTTTACTTATTATTTTGATACATTTAAAATTATATTTTATTACATGATATGATAATGTATTTATATGTATTAACTAATACATCGTAATTTCAATACATTCTATTTATAAATTTGATGTATAATTATTTAAGACAACAAATTAATGACAAAGATCAATTATTCATATTGATTCCTAAATTCTACAAAATAATAATTAATTATGATTTGATCAATTCTCCATTCATTATATATTAGATAAAAAGTTCACAATTATATGTTTGACAAATTATATTGCAAATTAAAATTATTGAAAATTTGAGTGCATTACATATTATATTTAAATGCATCAAATTCTTGATAGTGATGCATCATAGTTTGTATATTACTATGTTTAACACAAACAATTCTTAATTTGACAAATATTATAATATGCTACGAACAAAAAAAATGGCAAAATATGTGGAAATAACATAATAAAAGAAATTGATAAATAATATAGTTTACAATAAATAATAATACACGGAATTCCATAAAACATGAAAAGAGTCAAAGAGGCGATTATAAATAATACTCTCTCCGTTCACCAAGTATTTGCACACTTGAGTTCAGCACGAGTTTTAACGAATGCTATAAATATGTTGTGAGTGGAGTAAATGTTCCATAATATTTATTAATTAAATATATGTATGTAAGTGAAAGAAAAGTTATTGGTTCATTGATAAATAAATTAAATATGTTATGAGTGGAATGCGAGTTCCACATTATCTATAGTTAAATATGTAATGTGAGTTATTAAAAGGTAATGGTGGGTACAACAATATAAATATAACTAGTTCGTGGTTCCGTGCGATGCACGGGTGATTAATATATAACCCATAACTTTTTTTATCATAAATAGTGTGTTGTGATGAAATGACGTGAATTTTTAAAAAGATAAATTATTTTAAATTTTTAGTGGATAAAGTTGGTGTGTTTATGTAACCATGTTCAAAAAAATGAAACAACATATTCTTGATGTACAATTCAAACAGATAATAAGAACATGCTATTAATAAATGAAATAAGTATTGTTTAGTATGAATAATGATTAAATGATTTTGTATAAATAAATTTTTAATATATATATATATATATATATCCATAATAAACGATATAGTAATCTATTTTCAATTATTACATGTTTAAAACATAATTTTTTGGGCGCTAAAATGTGGTTACTAAAATTTCATTTTAATATATTAATATACTAATAGTAGAGTCGCTCAAATCGGAAAAATTTTGGGAAGTGAAAAATCTGCTAATAGTATAGATTGTATGCATGATTATTTAATATATACTTTGTTATTAAAAATATTAATAAATACATTTTAGGCGAGAAAACTTTTTGTTATTGGTTTTGTCTTTTTTAATATAGTTATAGAAAATATTATTTAATACATACTTTTGTTATTAAACATATCAATAAATATGGTTTAGACGGAAAATTTTTTGTCTTTAATTTTGTTTTAATATAAATATAGATTATTAAAAATAGAAGTATACAAGTTTTTTATGAACCTAATAAAGTGGATAAATGTGTAAATTTTTTGTGGACCGAACAAGTATAAAATTTACCATAATATCATGGACCTAAAAAAAGATAGAAAATGATATTACGTAATTAAAATATGTAATTAAAATATATATTAAGTAGCAGTCATAAAATTTGAGATATGAAAGATGTAGATGAGTTCTTAGTTCTCATTTGATTCATCTTTTTTATATATATATATCTACACGTACAAATTAAACCGTGACCAATCAATCAGCTTTGCACTCGAACTACGTCCACAAGCCAAATATTTTATCTTGAATAAAATGAAAGTAGCTCACAACTAAAATTCTCCACTTCCTGTTCCAAAATGCCTGTATTATATTCTTCCACTGTTTCTGGGCTTCCCATTCTATTCCCATATCCTTCAACACCCCAAGTTAGTCAAATTCTTCTAACTTCATTCTCTTTCTTTTATTTTTGGAGTTATGTCTCCTAATCTGATCAAATGAGGGAGATCTATTTTTCAAACAATTCATTGTGATTGAATATCATGTAGGTGTCTACTTATGGAGGCTTTAAGATTATGAAACATGAAAAGATTTGCTGTCAAAGATCGATTACCGCTGCTGGTGGGAAGAATGGGTATTCCATGGAGTTCGAAGTTCCATTTCCTAGTGATTATGATGAACTACTTAAGCAAGTAAGGATTTTTGTAATTTCTTAGAAAGGTTAAAACATTAGAACTAAAGAATATGAAATGTAATATCTAAAGACAAGTATAATGGCTGAAGAAGAAGAAGGGGGCAGTGAAAATTTTAAAGATTGCTGTTCTTGTACGAAGAGTATTGCAGGAATAAACTCTAATCCTAGAATTGTTGGTACCCTTGAATGACTCATTTTGAAATTCTTCTTTCTGTACTTCGATGTTTACTTTGAATTATGTATTAGCTTAGTCATATATAGATAAAAAGAACATGGGCTAATCCACCACCTACTTTGATGGATCGAACAATTATGAGCTTGCTGGATTGGTCAATACTTCAAATTCTATGTGTTGTTAGTGTATTCTATCGCGCCAAGTAACCGATCCTTTTTAGGGGTCTTTGGTTGGTATGATTGAGTCTCAAGATTTATTTTATGAGCTGTTCAAGACTTAACCTCGAGACAATGCCACACAGGAATAATCATGGGTCGTGAGTCTTGGCCTACCCCATATGACAAAATTATCTTGGCCCAACACAATCTCAGAAAATCTCGAACTAATTAATCTCGACTAAATCGAACAGGGCCTATATGGTTAAGACATTGCAAGAGTGGATGTGTGCTTGTCACCTATAACAATATACCCAATATACTTGACATGTGCAAGATAATCTTCACTACCAATACTGCTTTTAGTGTTTGATATTTCAGATAATAAACCCTAATCTACCAGCTATAATTCTAAGTTTCTTGCTTAAAACTAAGAAAGTGGAAACTTTAGTAGGAAGCACACCTTTTTCTTTCCTTGTATCATCTTCAATGGTATTGCTTTTATAGGCAGAACATCATCTGTATTCAACAATTAGTGATGGTTAGTTTAATTTATCAAGGATCCCATAAGTAACACACTTACCTATTAACCAAACAAACTTAAGTGGTGGTGCTCTCTGTCATATTACCAATCTTTACTCCATAATTCTCAAGCTTAATTTTTGGGGATTGTGATGAACAACAGGCCAAAGAAGCCACTGCATCGGCGCTAAACAACAACAAGCAACTGATGGTCAGTGAATCTTGGCCTTTTCTGTTATTTTGCATTTGGTTTCCATCATGAACAAAAAAAAGTGAAACATATATGATACTCAAAATTCTCAGAGTTTGTGAGCAACGAGTTTCTGCCACAGGAAATAGAATTTCCTACCTCCGGTCTGGACTCTGTGCCAGGTAGTTTTTGCTTGCAAAGTTTTCTCTGATTTTGCCTTGAAAACTTGTGATTGCTATCTGTTGTTTCTACCAGGCGATGGTGAAGGTGGTATTGAAATGACAGGGAGCTTGCAACTGATTCGTGAATATTGTGACCTTGTCGTCACTCCAGAGAAAAGTGCAAGGACTCGAGTTGTATGTCTCAACTCTCCAGCATTATATAGAATTTCTGATGCCAAATTTAGATACCACACGAAATCTTTCTTACAAGAAGAAGATAACTTCTTTTCATATCCTAACGTGTAGTTTTGAAGTGATCTTATGAACAAGGGTGGTTGTGTTTATGTTCTAGATTGGTAGTGCTTTCTTTTCCTCCTTTGTTATCTGAAAGTCTAGCCAATCTTGCAGTTCTTGCCCGAGGCTAATGAGGTTGAATTCGCAAGAAAATCAGTTTTTGGAGGATCCTCTCTGAAACTAGACTACTTAACAAAGCCTTCATTCTTTCAAGATTTCGGTTTCATTTCAAAAGTTAATATGGCTGACCGCGTGAAGCCGGAAGACGAACTCTTCCTAGTCGGCTATCCATATTTCAATGTTAATGGTACATACCCTCTTACTCTAGGCCTCTAATTTGATTAACTCTTTTCAATCTACTTTCATTCACCTTCTCTCATGTATTTAAACATCATGTTTATTGGTTATTTTATTTGGTAATAAGAGATGCTCGTCGTGGAAGAACTATACAAAGAGGCCGTGGTTAACACATCCCGAAAGCTTATCATTTTCAATGGGGAGCTAGATAGAATTAGATCAGGTTGTATCCTTTGTCCACATTTAGACCTATGATAATTCCATAATTGATTATTGTTGTTGAGGTTTCACATTTGGAGGGATGACTTTTGTTAAGTCTTGTTTTGATGAGTTATGAGGGGGTATATTCCGATTCTTCATCATTATTGATTATGCTGGTTTCCCCTTTAACAAAGCTTAAGACTATCCTGCATTCTTCTATCCAAAACTGGCTGCACTTACCCAATCACTTTTTCCGAAGATGGAGACGGTATACTATATTCATAACTTCAAAGGAAGAAAGGGAGGAGTGCTCTTCAGGTTGGGTTTTTTCTCCACCTCTTCTTGGGCTAATTCTGTTTTGAGTGTGTTTCACTAAGCTTATTTTAAAGAACTTATAAACTCTTGCAAGAGCTTATAAGATGACATACGCTTTTAAGTTATCAAGGTGTTTGGATAAATGAGCTTATGAGCTCTTTTAAAAAGTTTATAAAATGATAAAGTGTTTTTATTGGAATAAATATGGTAATAACAAAATATTGTAGGTTATTTATGTAATTTTATTGCAGCTTATAAGTTGATGAAAAAATAAGTTGAGGTGGAGGTACTTATTTTTTTTTTAAATTGGATTGCATTAATTAAATTACATAGCTGCGTCGCGTAGGACCCGAACCCGAGACCTAAGCCTTGGGCATTAACCACACTACCACTAGGCCAACACACGCACGCTAAAAATTGGATTTGTCAAACACTTTCAAGCTGATTTAAGAAGCATATACGCTCTTAGGTCTTAAACAACTTATAAGCTGATTTAAGAAGCTTATTAGGTAAGCCAAACACTCGTTAGAAGAAAACGAAATGATTTCATTTTTTTTTGTCGTGGATTGAACCATTCATTTGAATCATCTTCTCTTTTTTGCATTAGAAATAAATGGGAATTAGCCCTTTTCTTGAAAATATTGATGCTGAGTTTCTGTATGTAGGTGCTACCCTGGACCATGGAGGGTTCTGAGGAAAGTGAGAAAGGAATATATTTGTGTGCATGAACAGGAAGTTATGCCAACACTCAAGGAAGTTGCCTTGGAAATTCTTCCTTCAACATGACATCTTTTCCTGTTTTCTCATTTTCCCATCCTTTCAAGACCTATATTATCAAGGTTTATTAATACATGAAAGTTATATCATTATGAAATTATTTATTAACTTAAATAAAATATTCTGTGTCATACTATAAATAATTATTACACAATTTTTGTTTCTTCAAAAAATTTACAATGTAAATTACTATATAATAGTAATAGGAAGATATTGTAAATAATCATACAAACCAACCTTGGGTGGACATTGAACACAAATATTGCGTACTTTTATAGTGAACTGATATATGATATTATTATATAAAGTTTGTAGATGTACCAAATTCTTTGAGGAAAGTGATCAGTATTAATGTTGTTTCAAATCTAGAACACATTATAAATGTACCCAATAAATTTAGGTGTTTGTTTAATAGATTGGATATGATATAATAAGATATGATAAAATTAGTCAAGAGAGTTAAAATAAGCTTAGATAAATTATCTTGTAATTGTGTTTGGTAGATAATACAAAGCACATGTTAAAAAAATTAGAGGTGTTTGGTAGACTAGTTTATTATTGTATAAATTTGTCAATTACACATTTGACCTTAATAAATTAAAATTTTTAAAATCTAAGTTAAGTTCATTAATTTATTTTTTTATACTTTCTCTCAATAGTTAAGTTCATTAATATATTTTTTTATACTTTCTCTCAATTTTTTTATCTTTTATATTCTCAATCATTGATTTTTATGCTCTATTTATCTCGATCACCTTGTTTGATTAATCTTCTTCCTTTAATAGAGACTTGTTGCATAGAGATATGATGTACGTTCTCTTCTGTTTGTTATCCAGCGGTCACTTCTTGTCTCATCGTTCTGCTTCTCTTTTGTTTGGTGAGCTTCTTCATCATCAGAACTACTTAGTGAACCTGATGACTTCTATAGGTCCGAACTCTTATAGAGGTGTTCTGGCCTTTACAAATTGTCATCACCTAAACCTGTTCTAGAGATTGACAAACTATGGTTAAGATCTTATAATTCGATCTTTTCCTTATTATAAACCAATCCTATAAAGTAGATCTATTAGGCTTTGTTGGTCCCGAAAGAGCAAGGTTTGGTTTATGGGGAGGGGGGGGGGGGGGAATACACCAAATACAAACTTTTCAGTTTACTTAGTTATTTATTAGAGAGTTCAAGCTATTCTTAAACAAGAAGTTGCTCAGCAGGTGACTGACCAGATTGATCAGCAGATCGATACCAGATCAGTCCAAACAGATTGCTCTCTAGTGTAAATGCTTAGACAATAATAAGAGTGATCTTATTATTTACTAAATATTGTGTGTGCGGAAATATGGTGGATTTAGTAAGTGCTCTTATAAAGAAAACCTTAAAGATTAATCAGATCGTTAAAGCAGATTACTTGAGATGCAGTCTATATGGAAGTGTAGGGAGTTAGAAATAATAAACAACTAAAAGTAAATATGCAGAAAGATAAATAACACAGTTGTTTAACGTGGTTCGGGAAAACCCTACGTCCACGATCTGATCAAAACTAGACCAGATTATCCACTACTAGGATACTCTTCTTCTTTATACTAGTGGAGAACGAGTCACAAGTATCAATCAAAGCTAGAAGGATACTTTTGCACGAAATAAGGGTCGTGTCCCATTACAACAGATTACCTCTACGTTACCACTAGAAAACTACTAGCTAGCAGGGTGATCTCCTTTCTTTCGATAAGACAGACTTGAATCGAGGCTGGGTTGGTGTGATGTAGAATCACAAGTTGTTTGAAGCTCTTAGTCTGGTTCAGAGATTGATAGCTTGAGAGTATATTATTGATGTAGCGCCTGTATCTCTCCAGACCTTGAACTTCAAATATATAGGCTTTTGAATTTAAAATTCTAGCCGTTGTTGGTTGGCGTGGGATTGATTGTAGATTGCCAATCAATGATATCCATCATATATGTTCTTGCCTTGTAGAAACGTTGACTCAATTCTCTAAGTATGGAAAGCAGATCGTTAACGGTTACTTTCCTTCCTCGTGATAATCAAAGATTCTTCTTTCCAAACCCTATTGGATGGACTTCAAATTTGACGTGGCAGGTGGATATGATGTGTGGGGTGATGTCATCTGGTGGTTTGATGACTCTGTCGATCTGGTGTCTTGCTGTGATCATCAATCTGGTCGGTGATCTGGTTCCTGTCTGTTACAGCAGATCGATTTCTTCTTTTGTGAAATGTCTTGGTTTTCAGCCTAGACTAATTATTGAAATGACTTCTATAGGAATAATTCCTTTACATGTTAAGTCATCTCCTAATCTGTTCTTTATCAGAATTCACTTTATACGTAGTGATCTGTTTAACATGTAGAACAGTTTAACTCTAGTAAAACTGTAAAGACTAAGTGTGTTTCGAGAGATCATCATCAAAACTAAAAATACTTCGGTTGGAATTTAATTTATCTGTTTGATCATTAACTTGTACTTAGATGATCTGGTGTCAATTCCCAGTTGGAATTATACATGGTCTGTTCTAAGTCTATCTGGTCCTCTCTTCTAGATTTAATAGTCCTAGTTTGCCACAAAGCATCTTGAATCTTTCTTCAGGTAATGCTTTAGTAAGAATGTCGGCTCTCTGTACTTCAGTGTGTATTTTCTCGATCTGTACATTTTTTCTTTTAACATGATCTCTTATAAAATGATGTCTCACATCTACGTGCTTGCATCTGGTATGCAAAACAGGGTTCTGTGTGAGCAAGTAATACTTTGAGCAAATTGCAGATATAAGAAAGATTTATTTAAACTAAAAAAACCTTTGCAGCGTGTAACCATAGCAAAAATTTCTTCAAGTTTGCGAAATCCATGAGTATCAAGCACAGCATAGGGTTCAGGTGAAAGAAACTTCTGAACCTCGGCGACATGTTGAAGAAATAGAGAAGTTTGGGGTGCCATGATCAAACGTAAGGTGTTTTGGGAAATTTTGCAAAGAAATCAAGTTGTAAAATCCTTAAGTGCTTAGGAAGAGTAGTGCTCAGTGTGATGAAGTGAAGGTGAACAATCCAGTGATGTATATCGCATATATATAACAAAGCAATCAATGGCTCAGATGAAAAGCATAGAAAATGAAGGGTTGGATAAGTATCTCCCTTTTCAGGTTTTCCCGCTTTAGTCTTTGTTTTGCCGCCTTTCCTTGCGTGTGATATACGCTCTAGATCCTAGGGTTTGTAGGCGAGCGTGTGCGTATCTCAATCCTTTCGGCAACTTCCCTTTTTCTATTTCTTGGAGGGATTTTCTCGATCCCAGTTCCCAAAGTTGTGCTAATCATCACTAATATAGAAGATTAAGAAAATCTAGATAAAGAAATAACTTTTCAGACTGTAATTTCGGAGGTTGATTATGGGAAGTGGCGTCTTTTATCTAGGTTGCTTCAATTTCCTCAAAAAGTTCCCCCTTGACTTAGTAATTAAGAAATAATTTCCACATGGTACTCTAATTTGAGTACGTTATGACACGTGAAATCTTTATTTCCTTCTTGATATTCTGTCACTCTGGTGATCTTCTGCTGTCAACATTCTGGTGACCGTCTGTTGTTAACGTTCTGGTGATCTTCTGCTGTTAACATTCTGGTGATCTTCTGCTATTAACATTCTGGTGATCTTCTGCGGTTAACATTCTGGTGATCTTCTGCTGTTCTATCATCCAGACTTAGTAATCCAAGCTTTCCACGTAGCATCTTAAATCTTTCTTCTGGTAGAGCTTTAGTCAAGATGTCAGCACGTTGGATATCTGTATGGATCTTCTCAATCTGGATATGCTTTCTCTCCACATGATCTCTAATAAAATGATGTCTCACATCAACATGTTTGCACCTTGTATGAAGTACTGGATTCTGTGTTATAGCTATTGCACTTGAACTGTCACAGAATATTGGTATCTCTTTTACTTCGATCTCGTAGTCCCTTAGTTGCTGTTTCAACCATAAGATTTGTGCACAACAGCTTCCAGCAGCCATATATTCTGCTTCTGTAGTTGATGTAGCAACGGATGTCTGTTTCTTTGAAAACCAAGATATCAACTTGTTTCCTAGGAACTGACATGTGCCAGAGGTATACTTTCTGTCCAGTTTGCATCCTGCATAATCTGAGTCAGAATAGCCTGTAAGTTCAAAGTTATCGTCATGTGGATACCAGAGACCAACGTGAGCTGTTCCTTTAAGATATCTAAGTATCTTTTTGTTGGTCCCGAAAGAGCAAGGTTTGGTGTATAGGGGGGGGGGGGGAATACACCGAATACAAACTTTTCAGTTTACTTGACAAGTTGAGAGAGTTCAAGCTATTTTGTATAAGAAATTGCTCGAAGATGACTAGACAGATCGATATGCAGATCAATAGCAGTTTAGTCCAACCAGATTACTCTCTTAGTGTAAACACTTAGATAATAGTAAGAGTGATCTTATTACTTTCTGAGTGTTGAGTGAGTGTGTTGGGAACCCCGCAATTAATTTGAGTTTTGATGATGTTCCCTCGAAAACATACTTAAGTTTACTCATGTTCTCTATATATTATTTCTATCTGTCTCTATGTAACAGGAATCAACTTTAACAGAAAGTTGAACCAGAAAGTTTCATACAGAAAGATGGAAAATGTCTCAGACAGAAAGTTGTAGTAAGTCAACTTTAACAGAAAGTTGAACCAGAAAGCTTCATACAGAAAGATGGAAAATGTCTCAGACAGAAAGCTGAAGCAAGACAACTTTAACAGAAAGTTAAACCAGCAAGTCTCAGACAGAAAGTGGAGCAAGACAACTTTAACAGAAAGTTAAACCAGCAAGTCTCAGACAGAAAGTGGAGCAAGTCAACTTTAACAGAAAGTTGAACCAGAAAGCTTCAACCAGAAAAGCACTTCAACCAGAAAGTGTCTAAACCAGTGTTC
>JAPKLX010000173.1:0-18544 GCA_026898415.1 Leonotis leonurus | reverse complement strand
TAAACCAGTGTTCAACCAGAAAAGCACTTCAACCAGAAAGTGTCTAACCAGTGTTCAACCAGAAAGGCACTAAGACCAGAAAAGACATAACCAGAAGGTTTGAAGCAAAACAGAAAGAGCTGAACCAAACCTGTCAACGATGGTAACAGATCAATAGAGCTATCAAAACCATCAGATGACAATGCCCCTCTCATCATATCTCTTACCACGTAAATATTAAAGTCCATCCATCAAGAATTGGAAAGAGAATGACTGATCGACACGAAGAAGGAAAGTAATCATAGATGATCTGCTTCCCATTCATAGAAGATTCAATCAACGACTCTACAAGGAAAGAAGAGATATGATTGATTGGCAATCCACAAATTAAATCACGCCAATCAACAAACGGCTAGAATTTCAAATTCAGAGCCTATATATGTTTGAAGTTTTAAAGTCTGAAAAAGGAGAATAAGAGCTACATTACAGAAATACATTCAAGAGATTCTTTCTTTCATCAGACAAAAAGCTTCAATCCGTTCGTGATCGTAATCACATCAACCCAACCTCGATTCAAGTCTGTCTTATCAAGAGAAGAAGGAGATCTTTACTAGCTAGTAGTTTTCTAGTGGATTAACGTGAAGATAACCTATTTACAGTAGTTTTCTGTAAGTTGTAAAGGGACACGACCCTTATTCGTGCATAAGTTTCAATCAAGCCTGTACTTGAAACTTGTGGCTCGTTCTCAGCGAGTATAAATAAGAAGAGTATCCTAGTAGTGGATATCTAATCCAGTTTGGATTAGACCGTGGACGTAGGGGGTTTCCCGAACCACGTAAAAATAACTGTGTTATTTATATTCTGCATTTATATTCAGTTGTTTTTATTCTCTGTCTATCATACTCATTCAATCTGCATTCTTAATCAATCTCCTAAATACTCGATTAAGTTTTCTAAAGGTTTTCTAAACAAGAGCAATCACTGATCCACCATTATTCCGCACTCACTCTACACTCAGAAAGTAATAAGATCACTCTTATTATCTACTAAGTGTTTTCACTAAGAGAGTAATCTGTTTGGACTAAATCAGCTATTGATCTGCATATCGATTTGTTTAGTCACTACCAAGCAATTTCTCGTATAGAATAGCTTGAACTCTCTTATAAATTGTCAAGTAAAACTGAAAAGTTAGTATTTGGTGTATTCCCTCCCCCCCCCATACACCAAACCTTGCTCTTTCGGGACCAACAGAGTGCGGAATAATGGTGGATTAGTTGATTGCTCTTGTTTAGAAAACCTTAGTAATAATCCAGAATGTTAAGAAGATTGATGCAGATGGATGATAGTGCAGAGAGTTAGAATAATAAACAACTGAGAAAATAAAGACTGCAGGAAAGTAAATCACACAGATGTTTAACGTGGTTCGGGAAATCCCTACGTCCACGATCTGGTGAAAACTAGACCAGATTATCCACTACTAGGATACTCTGCTTCTTTATACTCGTGGAGAACGAGTCACAAGTATCAATCATAACTAGAGAGATACTTATGCATGAAATAAGGGTCGTGTCCCTTTACAACAGATTACCTCTACGTTAGCACTAGAAAACTACTAGCTAGCAGGGTGATCTCCTTTCTCTCGACAAGACAGACTTGAATCGAGGTGGTTGGTGTGATGTTAATCACAAGATGTTGAAGTTCTAAGTCTGGATTACAGCTTGATTGCTTGAGAAGATAATAGCAGTATAGTTCGCGTGTATTCTCACTCGCTTCCTCCAGATCTCTAACTTCAACTATATAGGCATTGAATATAAAATTCTAGCCGTTGTTGATTGGTGTGAGATAGATGGTATATTGCCAATCAATGGTTTCCATCATATCTGTTCTTTCCATATAGGAAAGGTTGACTCAATCATTGATTTATGGAAAGCAGATTGCTAATGGTCTCTTTCCTTTTATGTGTTAACCGAAGATCTTCTTTCCAATCCCAGTTGGATAGACTTGATCTTGACGTGGCAAGAGCATATGATGTGTAGAATGATGTCAGCTGATGGATTGATGACTCAATCGTTCTGGTTCCTTGCTGTAGACATCGATCTGGTCATCGATCTGGTCCCTGTCTGTTACAGCAGATCGATTCCTTTTGGCGTAAAATCTTGACCTTCATCCTATTCTAAGTTGAGTTTGACTTCTATAGGAATATTTCCTTTACACTTCAAGTCATCTCCTAATCTGTTCTATAGCAACATTCACTTTATCTCTAGTGATCTGTTATTACACGAGAACAGCTTAAGCTATAAAATAACTAAGTGTGTTTCGAGGGACCATCATCAAAACTAAATTTAGGGTTCCCAACAATTTCCCCCTTTTTGATGATGTCGAACTACACTTTACAATAATGTCCTATCACCACATAATAAGCGATCTGGTCTGATAGTCAGATTGATGTTTGCTCATTATTAAGTTTATAACGTTTAGGACATTTTATATGTGTTCTGGACAATAGAGTGTTGTCATCAGAAAACTTCAAAGAGTCTTCATATATATATAGAGACAAAAAGAGTTTACAGATAGTCATGACAAAAGGTAAGAAATGCAGATCATAATTATAAGAGAATTGAGGCTATCTGCTCTTTCTTCTTTCCTCTTGTTGTCTCTTCATCTTAGCTCTGGTCTCGTCCGAGATAAGCTGCACGCTTTCATATACGCCTTCTCTTACCCTTATGTAATCAGGATCTTCTGCATCCACCTTATAACCTCTGTTTTCTGCTAGCTGGTTAATGTAGGTGAGCAGGTAGGTTTTGTCTGGTAGAGAAGTGCCAGGAATTACTGGGCATTCTCTGAACTCCTTTTCTGGTGCAGAGATGGAGACTTGAGCTTTTGTAGCAGCTTCTCTTAGGGCCTCAACCAAGTCTTTGGCATCATTTCTATCTAGATATATGTCGAATGCCTCGTTGGGTGTGCCTTCACAGTACAGAGGTTCTTTGATGAAGTATCTAAGCATGATGAAGCCAAATTTCAAACCCTCCCATCCATCCTTCAGGTGATCTGGGATCCAACTGGTCTCTCCTTTTGATGTTTTAGAAGGAACAGATGACGACCAACTGAACACAGATCGTTTCTTTTTCTTCGGGGGTTGAGATTGGCTTGATCTGGTTGAAGATGTGGTCCTTTTTATTTGTGCAGATGATGGTGCAGATGGTGGGCTGGCTGTTTGTGTTGTGATCTGCTGCTCCGATTGAGCTGTCTCCTTTCCTTTTCCTTTTGTGGCAGCAACAGATGGCTTCTTTCCTTTTGCTAAGCCTTCCCCCTTTTCGACATCATCAACCAACATATTGATGAATGCCCGTAGGGAAGTAACCTCCTCCTTCATTGATTTGAGCTCTTTATCTGTCTCCACTTTTTGGGTAAGCAGAGATGTGATATTGAGATTAGCATCGTCGATCTGCTTTTGAAATGAGGTTGTAATGTTGAGCAGATCAGCTGTGTGGGTCTCGACATCTTTTTGGATGATCAGACTGTCGTTAAAATATGTTTCGATCATTGTTTTGGTAGGGTAGCGCAGTTCGCTTAACTTTCTCTCAACAAAGTGCTTCCCATCCTGTTCGAACTGTCTGAACATGGCCTTGGTGTGTGAGATGGCTTCTTGTAGAACATCAGCTGCTATTCCATCTGTCTGGTTCTGCACTATGGCGTGCACCATGTCCTTCTCTTTGTCAGCAAAAGCAGTGATAATCTTGTACATTTCTTTCACTTTCAGCTCAGTGGTAAACAGACTTTGATCGATCTGTGCTTTCCTTTCTTCAGCAGCAACTCGATCATCGTCCAGTTTCTTGCTAATCTCCTCAATCTTCAGCATGCATATCCTCCTTAAATCAGAATCAACTTGATCGACATGAGCCTTCAAGTGATCGTTGAATTCTGTGAGGATGCGAGTAGCCTCATCTTGCACTTGGGAGAGCGTCCCATACATGTATTGATCTACTTTCATGGAAATGAGATCTTTGATTTGTGTGTGGGACAGAGATTGATGTTGATCCATCAGTATATCTTCCAGAGTGAATGTGGGCACATATACACCTAGTGCAGCTGCAGCAGCAGGTGTGAAGATGTCGTTTGTAAGTTCGCCTCCAACATTTTGACCTGCAGGCTCATCCTCTACTGGAGACTGATCAGCAGGTTCCTCCTCAGTCGGTGGGGTGGGTTCTAGCACTTGCTCCCCAGTGTCAGTCTTGTGCTGATCTGGTGCAGATGCTGTGGTGGCTGCACCCTGTTGGTGAGCGTCAGTCTGTTCTGCTGCACCTTCTTCTTCTGTTTCTGTTTCTTCTTCAATGCTATTATAGAAATCTTGCATATTTGCTTTTTCATAGGTAGATCACAGGTCAATCTTGAGCTCAGCAGCTTCAAATTTTGCCATGCCAAGTATGTCTGGCTGGTAGGTTTCCCTTAACTCAGATACTGATGCAGCAGTGAAGATCTGGAGTAGGGTTGCTTCTTCGATTTTCAGTGCATGGATGGATCTGATGCGGAGCAGAGCATCCAGAACGTAGAATTCTTTATCTTTCACCAGCAACAGAAACTTGAGCCTCTTGGCTATGTCATAGGTCTCTGGGGTAAGCTGGATCCCAGGGAAAGTTCTGAGCACAGAGTGATCTGCCTCTGTCTCCAGCATTTTCACAACAGTTTCTGCTTTCTTCAACTCCTCCTCTTCATCAGTGGATGTCTCTTCTTCCTCAGCTTCCTCATCAATCTGCTCAAGATGTTCAGCAGATGATGGGCTGGTAGAATGTGCGGGTGAAAAATCCTTGGTTTGATCAGGGTTCAAAGATGAAATGGGAGCCACAGCTTCAGGTGAACCACCCATTAACATTTCTTCCTCCTCAACCTCCTGTTGAGGGAGAACATTTACTGGTACAGGTTCTGGGCTTTGTTCTGTTTCAGCCAGTTTCTGCAGCTTTCTTCGTTTGGGTTTGGGTGGCTGAGCTGCTGTAGACGTATCAGTTTCAACAGAGCTGGCCCTCCTGGTTACTCTCTTGGAGGGGGTTCTCTCTATTGGCTTCTCCTTTGTGAGTTTAGTTTTGGTGGATCGATCTGCTGGACCAGATGGAGGAATCCAGATGGGATTCGAGTTCCCCATCTCCATTAGAGCATTAAAGACTACAGAGTCTTTAACCCTGGCAATCAGATTTGCTGAAATGCCCATAGACATTTCAATCTGATGCTGGTCCTTGGGAAAATGTTGCCTGGTGTTAAATTCAACGGCTGTGTCCCATTGGTGATGAGGGAAGAACGTTTCCAGCATGAAACTTATTTTTGTTGAGTGTCTTAGACTGTTTCTCTTCACCTCAATGCCTGGTGAACCACCTTTCACAAATAAGATCATCTTAGCCTCCTTTGCCAAGAGATCAAACAGAATCCTGCTCCAGTTCACTGGCAGGTTGAGAACCACTGCTGCTAGGATCCTGAACTTTTCAGGAGTGACCTGGTCATATGAGCCGTTGTGGTTGAGGAAGATTCGTTGCACGAATTCGAATAGAATTCTGAATTCTGGCGCGAGAAGAGCACGTGTGAACATCCTGTTGGTGTACTGGATGGGTATGATCATTACTATCTCCACAGCCTCTTGCAGCTGTTCTGCAGTGATTTCGCCAAGGTCTGCACCTTCATCCTTTAATTTATAAACATCGTTGATGATATTGATGACGTTGTAAGGAGTATTGCTGACAGTATTCCCCTTACTAACTTGAATGGTTGCCTCATCTCCACCCCTCTCTCCCTGCCATGAGAGGTAGAAGGCAGCAACATCCTTGGGTAGGAAGTGCACTGGGTGTGAGGTGATAATATTGTGGAAACCTGCAGATAAACACAGTAGAACATATGTGAGCACTATCCTTCCATCAGTGAAGTATAAGTGCCCCAAAGAAGTTTATGTAGACTAGCAATTTATATCACAAAAACCACAACTATAACTATACGTATATGCAGATGAGAAAAGAAAACAGTGCAAACGCATGAAAAGAGCATAGAACAATTCGAAGCAAGAGCATAACATGGTAAACCTTTGCATTTGCGAACAAGGTCAAATGCCTTTTCTAGCTTTTGAAACCCGAAGGTATCAAGAGCTGCGAAGAGGTCTTGGTGCAAGTATGGTTTCAGAAAGTTTGCTTGCTCGAGAAAGACAGATGATTTGGGTGCCATTTTTGCTAGAAAACAGAGTGATTTTCGTGGGTACAGAGAATTTTGGAAGAGAGAAATTTGCTAAGTGTTTTGAGAAATATAAGTGAAGGTGATATATGAAACGACTTATCAATTTTTATATAAGAGAATAGAGATAAGTAAGGTAATAAAGAATTAATAAACTTCCCTTTTACAGCTTTTCCCGCCTTTCCATGTTCTAGGGTTACTGTTTGTCACTGCCTCTATTTATTGTATGATGTACGCGCCTTTGATCGTGGGATTAAGAGATAGCGCGTGGTTGTTTAGCGCGGTTGGAAAGCTTCCCTTTTCTTGGTTTGGTAAATATCATTTTGGTCACAGTTCCCTAACATAGTATCAATCATCACAGAAATAAAAGATTTGATATCAAGTGTCAGAATTTTGATATACGATATAAGTAGTAGCTGTATATAATTGACTTTTCCCCCTTAACCAAGTAATGGGATAATTGATATTATTTTAATATCCACGTGGCATTAAGTGATCTGGTCAAGGTTTATCTCTTTCATAGTGAGAACCATCGATCTGGTTGACTCTTTTAATAATTCCCAGTTGGAGTTTGATCATTCGGTATTGGTATATACTTAGTGATCTGGTGTCAATTCCCTGTTGGAATTTTACGTGACATGGATTTTATCAATCTGGACCATGATGGTCTGGTTTTGATTCCCTGTTGGAATATTGAATTCGATCTGGTTTAGATTAATCTGGTTCTTTCTTCAAGATTTAAAAGTCCTAGTTTTCCACAAAGCATCTTAAATCTTTCTTCTGGTAATGCCTTAGTGAGAATGTCCGCTCTCTGAACTTCAGTGTGTATTTTCTCAATATGTACATGTTTTCTTTCAACATGATCTCTTATGAAGTGATGTCTTACATCCACATGTTTGCATCTGGTATGCAAAACAGGATTTTGTGTGATTGCTATAGCACTTGAGCTGTCACAGAAAATTGGTATTTCCTTGACATCAATCTCATAATCTTTAAGCTGTTGTCTTAGCCACAATATTTGTGCACAACAACTTCCAGCTGCCATATATTCTGCCTCTGTGGTTGAGGTGGCAACTGATGTCTGTTTCTTTGAGAACCAAGAAATCAGTTTATTTCCTAGAAACTGACATGTACCAGATGTTGACTTTCTGTCTAGTTTACATCCAGCATAATCTGAGTCAGTGTATCCAGTTAGCTCAAAATTGTCTTCACATGGATACCATAATCCTACATGGGCTGTTCCCTTAAGATATCTTAGTATCTTCTTAGCTGCTTCCATGTGTGACTCTTTGGGATTTGCTTGATATCTTGCACATACACCTACTGCAAATGTGATGTCAGGTCGACTGGCAGTTAGGTAGAGTAATGATCCTATGATCCCTCTGTATTGTGTTATGTTTGCTGGTTTTCCCTCTGGATCTGGAACGATTTTCCCATTTGTCTGTATTGGGATTTTTACTGGATTACTGTCTTTTAATCCAAACTTGATCAGCAGATCGTTGATGTATTTTGTCTGATTAATAAAGATACCATCTGGTAGCTGCTTGACCTGCAAGCCTAAAAAGAAACTCATTTCTCCCATCATGGACATTTGGTACTTATTTTTCATAAGTTCAGCAAATTTGTCACACAGATAGGTAGATTGAGATCCAAAGATAATATCATCTACATAGATCTGGACTAAGAGGATGTTTTCTTTGACTTTGATGATGAATAAAGTCTTGTCAACAGATCCTCTTCTGAATCCAGATTCTAGTAGGAAGGTTGATAAGGTCTCATACCAAGCTCTAGGGGCTTGTTTTAGACCATAGACTGCCTTAGCCAGTCTGTATACTTTTTGATCTGGATCTGCTTCTTAAAATCTAGGTGGCTGTTCCACATATACTTCTTCTTCAAGGATACCATTGAGGAAGACACTTTTGACATCCATCTGGTATACCTTGAACCGTTTGTGGGCAGCATATGCTAGGAATAGCCTTATAGCTTCTAATCTGGCTACTGGTGCGAAAGTTTCATCAAAATCAATGCCTTCTTGTTGATTATAGCCTTTAGCTACCAATCTGGCCTTGTTTCTAACTACTTCACCATTTTCATCTCGTTTATTTTTGAATACCCATTTTACACCAATCACACATTGGTGTTTGGGTCTATCCACGAGATACCAGACTTCATTTCTTTTGAACTCATTGAGTTCTTCTTGCATTGCTGTTATCCAATCTGTATCTTGAAGTGCTTCATATGCATCAGATGGCTCTATGCGAGAGAGGTAACAGCTTAACAATGCACTTTCTCCATGCATTCTTCTGGTCTTCACACGATCTGATGGGTTCCCAACGATCTGTTCTGGTGGATGATCTTGTATCCATCTCCTTCTCCTGGTCATCTCTTCATCAGATATCTCAGGGTCAGGTTGATCTGTTGGTTCTTCAAATTCAGGGTGTGCTGTTGATGAGGCTTGAAATGGATTCTCATCTATTTCTGCTTCTGGATCTTGATTTCCAGTTTGCTCATTCCCTGCAATTACTGTTTCATTGCTTTCTGTTGGCAATCTGTTCTCATCTAGATTAGGTTGTGATATTCCCCCTTGCTGTAAGATCTCTTCAGCAACTGGTGGAGTGATAATTTCTTCATCCTCACTCTTTGAGTTCCAGATAAGAATATCTTCAAGTAGTAGTATAGTTCGCGTGTATTCTCACTCGCTTCCTCCAGATCTCTAACTTCAACTATATAGGCATTGAATATAAAATTCTAGCCATTGTTGATTGGTATGAGATAGATGGTATATTGCCAATCAATGGTTTCCATCATATCTTTTCTTACCATATAGGAAAGGTTAACTCAATCATTGATTTATGGAAAGCAGATTGCTAACGGTCTCTTTCCTTTTATGTGTTAACCGAAGATCTTCTTTCCAATCCCTGTTGGATGGACTTGATCTTGACGTGGCAAGAGCATATGATGTGTAGAATGATGTCAGCTGATGGATTGATGACTCAATCGTTCTGGTTCCTTGCTGTAGACATTGATCTGGTCATTGATCTGGTCCCTGTCTGTTACAGCAGATCGATTCCTTTTGGCGTAAAATCTTGACCTTCATCCTATTCTAAGTTGAGATTGACTTCTATAAGAATATTTCCTTTACACTTCAAGTCATCTCCTAATCTGTTCTATAGCAACATTCACTTTATCTCTAGTGATCTGTTATTTCACGAGAACAGCTTAAGCTATAAAATAACTAAGTGTGTTTCGAGGGACCATCATCAAAACTAAATTTAGGGTTCCCAACACTTTTTGACAGCTTCCATATGTGATTCTTTGGGATTGGCTTGATATCTGGCACATAGTCCTACTGCAAACGTGATATCTGGTCGACTTGCAGTAAGGTATAATAGTGAGCCAATTATGCCTCTGTATTTTGTTATAGGTGCTAGTTTGCCTTCTGGATCTGGATCTATCTTTCCATTTGTCTGTATTGGAATCTTGGCTGGCTTGCTGTCTTTAACTCCAAACTTGTTGACCAGATCGTTAATGTACTTTGCTTGGTTTACAAAGATACCATTTGGTAGCTGTTTTACCTGCAAACCTAAAAAGAAATTCATCTCGCCCATCATGGACATTTGATATTTGTTCTTCATTAGTTCAGCAAATTTATCACATAAGTGGGGAGATTGAGATCCAAAAATTATGTCGTCTACATATATCTGGACCAAAAGGATATGTTCTTTGACTTTAATGACAAACAGTGTTTTGTCAACAGAACCTCTCTTGAAACCTGATTCCAGCAGAAATGTTGATAACGTTTCATACCACGCTCTGGGTGCCTGTTTCAATCCATAGACAACCTTAGCTAATCTATATACTTTCTGGTCAGGATTTCCTTCTTCAAAACCAGGTGGTTGCTCAAGATATACTTCTTCCTCAAGTATACCATTTAGGAATGCACTTTTAACATCCATCTGATATACTTTGAATCTCTTGTAAGCTGCATATGCGAGGAATAGTCTGATTGCTTCCAATCTGGCAACCGGTGCAAAAGTCTCGTCAAAGTCGATACCTTCCTGTTGACTGTATCCCTTTGCAACAAGTCTAGCTTTGTTTCTGACTACTTCTCCGTTCTCATCTCGTTTATTCTTAAATACCCATTTGATACCTATTACTCCCTGATGTTTTGGTCTGTCTACCATGTACCAGACTTGGTTTCTCTTAAACTCATTGAGTTCTTCTTGCATAGCAACGACCCAGTCTGCATCTTTGAGTGCTTCATAAGTATCATAGGGTTCAACACGTGATAGGTAGCAACTGAGAAGTGCACTTTCTCCATGCATTCTTCTGGTTCTTACTCTATCACCTGGGTTCCCAACAATCTGTTCAGGAGGATGATTGTCCTGTATCCATCTCCTCCTGCTGGTCATTTCTTCTTCTGATATCTCAGGTTCTGATTCATTTGTTGGGTCCTCAAATTCTGGATGAGATGTTTGAAAAGGATTGTCAACATCTGGTTCTTCAATTTCTTGATTATTGTTCCAACCATTTGTATCTCTTGATTCTTCTAGTTGATTACCTTCTGGTGGAGCTATTGATCTGTCAAGGTCCAGAATGATATGTTCTGTTCCCCCTTGCTGTGAGCTTATTGCTTCAGCATTAGATGGAACATCAATATCATTATAATCTGTTGCATTCCAGATTAGAATATCTTCTAGCAGAATTCCTTCTGTTCTCTTATCCTTATTTTGGCCTTGTGTATGATCATCACTTAACTCTCTGTCACTGACAAAAGATTCATCAAAGACAATATGAGGTGTTACCTCCACAATATGAGTCTTCTTGTTGTAAACCCTATAAGCTTTACTAACATCAGAATATCCTAAGAATATTCCTGGGTCAGCTTTACTATCAAAGGTTTTCAACTGAGATTTCCCATTATTATGGATGTAACACAAACAACCAAAAGTACGTAAATAATGAATCCTGGGCTTTCTGTTGTTCCAGACTTCGTATGGTGTCTTCCCATGTCTGATGGTAACTACAGATCTGTTCTGTGTATAGCAGTCTGTAGAGATGGCTTCTGCCCAAAATTTCTTCGGTAATCTGGTTGCATTGAGCATTGTGCGAGCTGCTTCTTTTAATGATCTGTTCCTTCTTTCAACAACTCCATTCTGTTGAGGTGTCCTAGCTGCAGATGTCTGATGTGTGATTCCCATCTTGTTGCAGTAGTCCTCAATCTTCTGATTTAGGAATTCTGTTCCACGATCAGTTCTGATGGTTGTAACAGAAACTTCCTTTTTCTTGGTGATTTTGTTGAGGAAGATTGGTAGCTCTTCCAAGGTCTCTTTCTTCTTATATAAGAAGGTTACCCATGTGAATCTTGAATAATCATCAATGATTACCAGAGTGTACTTTCTACCATTTAAACTTAATGTCTTAACTGGACCAAATAAGTCTAAATGTAGTAACTCTAAGATTCTGGTAGAAGACTGAACGGATTTGTTAGAAAAAAATGATCTGGTTTGTTTTCCAGCTTGACATGCTTCGCAGATATGATTTTTGTCTTATACTTGATCTGGTAACCCTTCGACTAGTTTCTCTCGTGCAATCTTATTGATTGACTTGAAGTTGAGATGACTTAGTCGTTTATGCCACAGCCAACTAGTTTCTGATAATGTCTTAGTGACCAGACATGTCTCAATCTGGTTGTCCCATTGCACAATATATAATCTATCCTGCAATTTTACGGTAAGAAGTATCTCATCTCCTTCCTTGCTCTTCACAAAACAATTGTTAGCATCAAAAACAATCTGATTACCATTAGCACAGAACTGACTTACAGAAAACAGATTGTGGCTAAGACCCTCAACATATGATACGTTTGTGATGGTGGTCTTGCCAACTCTTATGTTTCCATATCCTCTGGTATATCCTTTTGAATTACATCCAAAGGTGACCTGAGGTCCTGGTTTCTCTATGTAGTCTGATAGTAGATTCTTGTCACATGTCATGTGTTTTGAACAGCCACTATTTATGATCCAGATTGCACCTTTTGCTATCTTGTACCTTCTTGCAGTCTTCTGGTCCTGCAATTAATTACACTTAGCTACCCTTTCAATATTTGGGTGCTTGATTATTAGCAAATGTTCTCTTTCGAATCCATAACACTTTTGGGTTGGGGACAGCAATATAGCAAGTGATAGTATTTCCATCATTATCAACTTTTGACATAGAATGAAATATAGATGGATGATATCTTTCTATTCCATCATTCTTCAATCCTTTATTAGTGGGTACTGTCCTGTTGACATTCTTGTTGGGTAATGTCTTGTTGACATTCTTGTTAGGTAATGTCTTCTTGACATTCTTGTTGTGTACCCCTTCTGTTTCTGTGTAATCTGCTGGTTGTTCCCTTGTTTGATGGTACTGTCTGTTGCCAGTCTGTTTCACCATCATCCTCTGAGGTTGTTCTTTCTTATTTCTAAGATTTATCACTTGGTCTGATATTTGTTTCCTTTGTATTACAGATTGCTCAATATGTCAGACCAGATCGATTATCTAATCAATCGTGTTCTGTCCAAGCAGAATCTCTCTCGAGAGTAATACAAAGCAGAAAGTACGAGTAATCTTATTCTCCAACAGTGTATTGTGTGCGGAAAAATGGTGGACTTAGTCGGTTCTCTTATTTAGAAAACCTTTAGAAGACTTAATCAAGAATTTATAAGATTGATTAAGAATGCAGCTTGAATGAGTATGACAGATAGTGAATAAAACAACTGAAATGAAAATACAGAAAGTAAATAACGTAGTTATTTTACGTGGTTCGGGAAACCCCCTACGTCCACGGTCTAATCCAAACTGGATTAGATATCCACTACTAGGATACTCTTCTTATTTATACTCGCTGAGAATGAGCCACAAGTTTCAAATACAATCCTGATTGAAATTTATGCACGAATAAGGGTCGTGTCCCTTTACAACTTACAGAAAACTACTGTAAACAGGATTTCTTCACGTTAATCCACTAGAAAACTACTAGCTAGCAAAGATCTCCTTCCTTTCTCGATAAGACAGACTTGAATCGAGGGGTGATTATGATCACGAACGGTTCGGAACACGATCTGGTTGAAATCTTCTCTCAGTAAATGCTTCGATGGATGAGATGATTTCTGGGCAGTGTAGATTTAAAATGATATAGCAGGCTTATATGCGTGTATATCTACCAATCTTTGTTCCGAGCTTTTATAGGTGCAGAATTTGAAATTCTGACCGTTGAACTTGATTGATTTGAAGTAAATGCGATTTCACCAATCAAGGAAAGTGGATCCCTAGATTGTCTCCTCTTGCCTTTTAATGCGTTTGACAGAATCTTCCAAATATGGTAAGCAGATCGTTTGACAGATAGCTTTCCTTTTCTGGTCTTGATTGATTCTATTCCTTTTGCGGCACGAGGGACTTATTGAGACTTTGGGATGTCAGAGACATTTCATCTGATTTCAGTATTTGAGTGTTGATCTGATTGAACTTTCTGGTTCAATCTGTCTGGGTTGATATCTTTCAACTTTCTGGTTTAAATCTCTTTGATTCAACTTTCTGTTACAGTTGACATTCTTCAACTTTCTGTCTGAGACTTTCTGGTTCAACTTTTTGTTAAAGTTGTTTTGCTTCAGTTTTCTGTCTGAGACTTGTTTCAACTTTCTGGTTGAGACTTGCTTCAACTTTCTGGTTGAGACTTTCTTCAACTTTCTGGTTGAGACTTGCTTCAACTTTCTGGTTAAGACTTGCTTCAACTTTCTGGTACATAAAAACCAAACAGAAGTAATACAGAACATGAATAATACCAAGTGTGTTTTCGAGAGAACATCATCAAAACTTAAAATATCTGTGGGGTTCCCAACATTAATCTTGTAAACCCATATTTCAGAACCTGGTTGCAAATTTGTTAATGATTTTATTACGATTTGTCCCTAATTAGCAGCTAGTTGTATTCCATTATAGATTTTATTACTGTTCGTTGGATAGATCGTAGTAAACGATATGCTAGCTTAGGACAAGCTAGCCATTCCATACGATAACTATGGTGGACTGCAGACATACATAAGTCAACCACTCAGTATATTATCACATCAAAGAGGATATTTTAAGGAATGAAGTATAATAATATCAAAGCACTGGAAAATCACGTGAAAGGTGGGACAACTAACATTACAGGCGGCGAGTGTAACCTCAACCATGCCATGCATTTAATGCATCCATTAATGCGATGAAGGACACTTCATCTCTCTCTAACGGATAGTTCCAGCCATGAATCTATAAATACCATCTTCACTTCTAGAAATGAGTACGAGAATTCAAGCGATTAAACTAGTCATAACTCTACTCAAAACCTTCAAGCATTCATCGTTCAAAACACTCCAAGTCATGCCTAGAATTCTCCGAGTGTTTACAATCGCTTGAAACTTTATTTATTTTTCTGGAAATTCCTTTCAAATCAAAGCAAATGATCTAGCATAGATAAGTAAATTTTATATTTATTAGATTGTAATTTTCAATCTTCGAAAGAAGTAAAGTGTAATAACAAAGATAAAATCTAGTTTTGAAGATGGCCTGCAACTTTGACCTGTATAAACATGCCAAATCAAGATGGTAGAACCAAAGGAGCTAGAAGCAGAGGAGGAGCAGATCAAGATACCAGAGCCCGAGGAGCCAGTCAAAAAGCCTGAACTAGAGAAGAGGTCAGAGCCTAAACCTAAAGTCAAGTCACCCAAGAAGTCTCTGGAGGAGAACATCTACTGCAAGCTCTATGTGGAGAAAGGCCTGGTGCTCAACTACGAGAAATGCCACTTCATGGTCAAGGAAGACATTTTGTTTGGCCACGTTATCTCTGAGAAAGGAATTGAAGTGGATCGTGTCAAGGTAGAGGTCATTGCCAAGCTGCCATACCCTACCAATTAGAAGCAACTGCAGGGATTCCTTGGCCACGCGAGATTCTACTGCCGCTTTGTCAAGGACTTCACCAAAATAGCCCAACCGATGAATAGATTGCTCCAGAATTATGTGCCCTAGGATTTCGACGAGGAATATTAGAAGGCATTCCAGATCTTGAAGAATCACTTGATCTCGGCAACAGTAATCAGACCACCCGAATGGGAAATGCTCTTTGAGCTAATGTGCGACACAAGCGGTTATGCCATAGGACCAGTGCTTGGCCAGAAGATTGGCAAGGAGAGCCATGTAATCTACTATGCTTTGAAGACACTTACCGGAGCCCAGATCAACTATACCACCACGGAGAAAGAGCTCTTTGCCGTGCTATTCGCTTTTGAGAAGTTTTGCTCCTGTCTCTTCGGGAGCAAGACAATGGTCTACACGGATCACGCAACGCAAAAGTACCTCATGGCCAAGAAGGAAAACAAGCCACGCCTGATAAGATGGATCTTGCTACTCTAAGAGTTCGACATTGAAGTGAAAGACAACAGCGGAGCCCAAAACTATGTGGCTGACCACTTGAGTAAGATCTTGAGGGAAGATGACAAAGCACCCCTCAACGAGAGATTTCCCGACGAGGAACTGTACGGAATAAGCATTGTCGAGCCATGGTATGCTAACATAGTCAACTACATCATCATGAAGACTTTCCCGATGGAGCTTGATCAATACCAGAGGGGAAATATGTTGGGAAGTGGACTCCAGCACCTCCCGGAGGGTGGGTCCTCCATGTATCGTACCCAAGAGAGCTTATGGAAGTGCGGCCTACCTTAGTCAAAAAGCACATGCGTTACCATTGTTGACGAGAGGTTAAATGAATTGATTAGTACTACTCATACCAACATGTGCATCATCGTTTCAGGTGACCCCTTAGTAGAAACTCCAAGGTTAAGCGTGCTTGGCTTGGAGCAATACTAGGAAGTGTCCTGGATCAGTCTGTCAGTGATGACAAAGCAGGCAGGAAAAGAAAGTGTTGGTGTGTGGGTCCAGTACGTCAATTTTGATGAGCGCTCCCGATCCAACAAGTGGTATCAGAGTCGGGGCTTCGGATGTCAAGAATTGAATCCGGTGAAGCCATCCCTAGGCAGGGAGTGCCTAAGGGGAGGGGTTGTTGGGCACAACAACTCTAAGGGTTATGACGATTCACGGCTGTAATCCGAGGTGCGAGATTGACGGTCCTCTGGGTGTCATAGGTAGCCCTGTGGCCCGGGTTCGAAGGACCGCCAGCATATGCTCTCAAGGTTCGATGCATCCTCCGGAGTACCAAGATGGTGCTGAAGAGGGGATTGTTGGGAAGTGGATTCCAGCACCTCCCGGATGGTGGGTCCTCCGTGTATCGTACCCGAGAGAGCTTATGGGAGTGCGGCCTGCCATAGTCGAAAAGGGTCTGGACTACCATTGTTGACGAGAGGTTAAAAGAATTGATTAATACTACTCATACCAACATGGTGCATCATCTTTTTAGGTTACCCCTTAGTAGAAACTCCAAGGTTAAGCGTGCTTGGCTTGAAGCAATACTATGATGGGTGACCTACTAGGAAGTGTCCCAGGTTAGACTGGGGCTTAGTACGTCAATTCTGATGGAACCACCACCACGAAGCCCAGGCCTACAAGATCCTTATTTAAAGTCATGATTCGAATCAGAGACACACACAATGCAATAGCTTGGACGCATTCGAGGGGAGGGACGACGACCAACTGCTCTATTCCTTAGTCTAGACTTTTATCTTAATGAGTGTTGGGGAGGAAGAAACAAGTCCTACGGGCAAACACTTTATTTAAATTTTTGTTAATGCTTTCGGCCTTGCCAAGGGTTGGTCCTGGCAAGAGGATGTTTTGGTAAAACTT
This sequence comes from Leonotis leonurus, assembly GCA_026898415.1. NCBI lineage: Eukaryota > Viridiplantae > Streptophyta > Magnoliopsida > Lamiales > Lamiaceae > Leonotis > Leonotis leonurus. Next base: position 1,540 of record JAPKLX010000173.1, on the reverse strand, counting down.
TCATTCCGTATTTTAATACAAGTATGCCTGAGTGATGCGTTTGGGTGGTAGGAGTAAAACCCCATTCTTACGTTCGCCTTTAACCAAATTACATGACAGTACAATGAATAGCTTTGCACCAATGATCAAGACATAAGTCAAGACTCAAGGATTCTAACCCAAGTCAAGTTGCCTTCTTATTTAACTCTCTTAGTGTTTTCTTTTCAGCTATTTACTTTTATTGTACTTTACTTTTTGTTTGATTACACTTCTTGCCCAAGGAAAGATCCGACTCAAAACCCCAAATTGTGACATCGAGAGAGAAATTCACCAACTCCCTGTGGGATCGACCCTGTGCTTGCTACTAGTAGAACCTAGTGAAGAGTGTAGGTATTATAAATTTATCTTAACTGGGGTGATAACGACTTAGCTCCGTTTGACGTAGGGACAGTTTATCTTGAACCACGTTAACTACTTGTGTTCCTTAAATTTCTTATTTACTTTGATTATTCATTCTCTTGCATATCATATTCTTAAATAAATGTGTTAAATACTTGAGTAAGAAAATTATTTTTCTCATTAAAAAGAGCATTACCCACCAAACTTCCGCACACAACACTGTTTGAGTTAACTTTCTTTTAGTTATTCTTAATCATTGTTAATCACTCCACAAGGCCTTACTTGTGCTTGGTTAGTTCTTCGTAAAAGAAGAACTTAGCTAGCAACTCAAGCTAACTTAATTAGTTAAGTGTGCTTAAGCCTTGTCATTTAAATTAAACCCAGAAAACCTTAAAAGTTTTTGGATTGTTGTATCCCCCACCCCCCACCCCACACCAATCGAACTCTTTCGGGACAAACAAGTGGTATAATAGTCGGTGGTCTAGTTTGGCCATTGTTTATGTTTCATAAAAGAATACTTTGTGTGGTCATGTTGGCTAGATCTTAGGCAAAAATTTCCATTTCTTTGCTGTTGCATTTATCTAACTATATATCATGAGAATGGAAGGTCAACAAGTTCTCGCTTACAAGGACTTTTCTATAGCTGGATATGATGATTGGAGTTTCATAATTTAGATGTGTTTGAGAGCTCCACACATCAAGATGTGGAAAGTCATCACTGATGGACCAATCAAGATTATGCACAAATCGAGTGTAGAAATCAAAGATGGTACCTGACCAACTCCTACTGCTGAGATAGTGGAAAAAGAAAAGGATATCGACGAATACATGGTTGAAGAAAGAAAAGAGGCTGGATTTGATGACTTTGCTAAATGTCTAATTTCTAGCACGGTTAGAGGTATCTACCTGGCCAAAATTCAACATCTCCAAACCGCAAAGGAGATGTGGGATGTACTCAAGGAAATCATTTTGGGATCGGACGTGATTCAACAAAACAAGTTGTTCATAGCACTAGAGTCGAGATTGATGATTGGTGTTTTCTTGGATTGTTCTGCTGCTGGTGGTGGTTGTTGGTCTGTTGATGCAGGTTCTTTCATCTGGACATCTTGGTGTATTGTTGTCACAGCCCAATTTCTTAACCATCTCTTAGTCAAGAAATTAA
>JAPKLX010000204.1:435052-519100 GCA_026898415.1 Leonotis leonurus | reverse complement strand
TAAGAATGAAGAAGGCGTGGGTGCTTGTCGTGCTTTTGTCGGACTCCATAGTAGCTGACTCTTGGGGGTTCTGCGTGTCTTCATACACGTAGGATTTCGTTATGCGATCCTGAAAGTTCCGCTGCTAGACCTTATGTAGTAGACCGAGACTAAACTCCGTATTCTATTATGAAATGTAACGAGCTTATGACTCTGACTTCCCGATTTTACGGGTTTGGTCCTTATTTCTATGTTATGAAATGAATGATTACCTTCTTCTCTTGTCAATTATTCATTTCGTTGGTCATGTTCCCGGCTTTACTAGAATTAGTAGGAAGCGGGCGTGACATTAGCTCTGCAAACTTATCCTACAGATAGCTAGATTGTGATCCAAAAATCATATCATCAATGTAAATATGTACTAGAAAGATCTGTTTTTTGACTTTTATGATGAATAATGTCTTGTTAATAGATCCTCTTCTGAATCCTGACTCCAACAGAAAGGTTGACAGTGTCTCATACCAAGCTCTTGGAGCTTGTTTCAATCATACACTACTTTAGCCAATCTGTAAACTTTCTGGTTTGGATTTCCTTCTTCAAAACCAGGTGGCTGCTCCTCATAAACTTCTTCTAGAATACCATCCAAGAAAGCACTCTTGACATCCATCTGGTATACTTTGAATCTTTTGTATGCTGCATATGCTAAGAACAATCTGATTGCTTCCATTATGGCAACTGGTGCAAATGATTCATCAAAATCTATGCCTTCTTGTTGACTATGTCCTTTAGCAACTAATCTGTCTTTGTTTCTTACAACTTCATCATTCTCATCTTGTTTGTTCTTGAATACCCATTTAACACCTATTACTCCTTGGTGTTTAGGTCGATTAAAAAGATACCATACTTGGTTTCTCTTTAATCCATTGAGTTCTTCTTGCATTGCAATGATCCAGTCTGCATCTTGTAAAGCTTCATATGCGTCAGCTGGTTCAACATGAGATAGGTAGCAACTGAGAAGTACGCTCTTTCCATGCATCCTTCTGGTCTTCACACGATCTGATGGGTTTCCAACAATCTGTTCGGGTGGATGATGATCTTGTATCCACTTTCTTTGTTTGGACATCTCTTCTTCCGATATCTCAGGTTCTGGTTCTTCTGTTCGTTCCTCAAATTCAGGGTGTGCTGTTGAAGTTGCTTGGAATGGATTTTCTTCTTTTATCTCCTGGTTGACATTCAAGTTGTTGTTTATCTCCCTAGATTCATCAGGCTCACTTTGAACAGGATCACTATCTTCTGGTATTGATCTGTTTTGATCAAGCTCAACGTGAGTTGTTCCCCCTTGCTGTGTGTTGGTTTCAGCTACAGGTTGAACATCAATCTCTACATCTTCTTTTGGGCTCCAGATCAGAATATCTTCAAGTAATATATTTCCTGATCTTCTGGTAGTGATCTGATTTTGAACCTTTTCTTCACTTGTTTCCATGTATTCAAGAATAGATTTATCAAAAATAATATGAGGTGTTACCTCCACAACATGAGTCTTCTTATTGTAAACTCAATATGCTTTAATAACATCAAAATATTCTAAAAATATTCCTGTGTCAACTTTGCTATCAAAACTTTTCATTAAGATTTCCCATTATTATGAATGTAACACGTACAACCAAAAGTACGAAAATACTTAATCCTGGGTTTTCTGTTGTTCCAGATCTCATATGGAGTCTTTCCATGTCTGAGTGTAATGATTGATCTGTTCTGTGTGTAACACGCTGTGTATATGGCTTTCTGCCCAAAATTTCTTTGACAAATTGGTCTCATTAAGCATGGTGTGTGCTGCTTCCTTTAGTGATTTGTTCCGCCTTTCAACTACTCCATTCTGTTGAGGTGTTCTAGCCGCAGACGTCTGGTGAGTTATACCCATCTGATTGCAATATGCTTCAATCTTCTAGTTTAGAAACTCTGTTCCACGATCTTTTTGTCTTGTGATCTTGTTGAAGAAATCAGGTAGCTTCTCCAGCGTTTTCTTTTTCTTAAACAGAAATAACCCAAGTAAATCTTGAATAATCATCAATAATGACCAGTGTATAGTTTATACCGTTGAGACTTAATGGCGTTACTGGGCAAAATAATTCTAGATGTAATAGTTCCAATATTTTGGTAGATGAGTAAGCTTCTTTGCTGGCAAATGATGACTTGGTCTGCTTACCAGCATGGCATGCTTTACAGATATGATCTTTATCATATACTTGATCTGATAATCCTTCAACTAGATTTTGTTGTGCAATCTTTTTGATAGACTTGAAGTTTAGATGGCTAAGTCTTTTGTGCCATAACCAACTTGTCTCACTAAGCATGTCTCAATCTGGTTTTTCCATTACATAATATACAATTTGTCCTGCAATTTTCCGGTAAGAAGAATAGCATCTCCTTCCTGATTCTTCATAAAGCAGTTGTTAGCATTAAAAACAATCTGATTACCATTAGAACAAAATTGACTAACATAAAATAGATTATGACTAAGACCTTGTACATAAGAATCATTAGAAATGGTGGTCTTGTCAATCTTAACATTACCATATACTCTCGTATAACCTTTTGAGTTACAACCAAAGGTTACATATGGACCTTGTCATTCTACATAATCAGATAGGAAGTTCTTATCACATGTCATATTGTCACAGCCCAAATTCTTAACCCTTTCTTAGTCAAGAGATTAGGTCATGACTTAATTAACTTGGAAGAAACTCTAGCAATTGATGTTTAACACAAAGGAACTCAAATTAACTTTCGCGAAAAACAGGGCAGGACGGACACATCGACTTCGAAAGCTCATAACTTTTCCATCTGAGCTCCGAATTAAGATCCGAAAGAACCGTTGGAAAGGTATCAAAAAGATCTTTAAAATGATTCCAATTTCAGAAAATTCGGACTTGTAAAACTCATAGAAGAGGGGATTCAACGAGCTGCCCTGTTTCTAGCAAACTTCAAATTTACACAATTTATGAACTTGAAGTTCCCAATCTATCAAAGATCAACTCAAACAACCATGAAAGAGACATAGAACATGATAATTCACAAAGGAAAGTACCACCATGGATAACAAAGGCTAGCACAATACAAAGGTACCAAACGTTCAAGTGACAACAAAACAAAGGATCGCAACGGAAGAAGTAGTTGAGCTACATGTATGAAGACATATAACTCAACTTACACAATATCCAACATCATTTAACAAGACAGTCTATGATTTACTCAATAGTTCATATGAACAAGACATGGGAAAAACAAGCTCAAAACCAGCATTCAATCCCATCTCCATCTCCGCTGCTCAACCTGCACATTAAAAAGAATATGCAGGGCATGAGTACGATATGTACTAAGTGGGCACGTTGCCAAAAACTTTTTAAAACATGCTCTCGTGACTTGCAAATACTTTCTTAAAAATGAAACATGCTCATGCTCAAACTGTAATATAATTAAATCAAACTGATGTCTGCAGACAAAATCAATCAAATATACCATATCTACGTACTTCTTGTGTTGAAAGCTAGGCCTCCCCTTCAACACTATGACCGGCCAGTCCGCTCACCGGCTCACGGTCACATATGTGTACACAAACCCTTACCGGCAGCTCGTCCGGCATAGGGCCGATATCGTAATTCTCTCGTAGATAGGCAACATACAACATGCATAAAACATGCAAGTCACATCTTTCAAAATAACATGCATAATCAAATGTTGCATCATAGCATGCATACTTTGAGTAAGAAATATGCCCACCTGACTGACTTATTCTATATAAGTCGAAGGCTCGCCTTCTTCTTTCTTGGGATCCGTTCCTCTTCTTTCTATTCCACTTGCACCTTAAATATGTAAATTTGGAGTAGATTAGAAAGTTATTACTTCATATAATCCCTTATCTTAACTTGATTTACTATCGGTTTACTCTCTTTCGGGTCATTGCATCCTTTATCTATTTCATTACGTACCATCTTATAACTACACATAATTATGCATTCTAAGCTTACTTGCATACCTAACTTCATATTTAAGATCTCATACTTAAGAAATATGTATTCTTCATTACACTTTAATTTCTAACTTTCACATACATGATTCTTTAAATCAAATAAATTCACACTATCCTTCATATTCTTCCCTCATAACAACTATGATATTAGATCATCCAATTAAATCCTCTACATATAACTTTGGATCATCCCCTTCTCCTAACATTTTATGAATCTTAATGAAATGATAATTCTATCTTCAGTCTCTTGATTTATCTATGCTTATTATCATCTTATTAACTCTTATTCATCATCATCTAAGCAAATTAGTCTCCACATATATATAGACTATGAACTTCATTAACTCTTAGATTTTTAGAAAATCAAGTTCTAGTGCATGAAAAATTCCCCATAAATTATTCTAAGCTTTATTCATACCATTGAACTCAAATATGATCTCAAATTACACAAATAAATTATTCTAAGCTTTATTCATAAATTTTCGGTCCTTAGTGCTTAGGATAGAAAACTTGATTTTGATCTAATTTCTTATTCTAATCATGTTTATTGATGTCTAATAATACTTATCCATGCTCAATTTAAGCAAATTCATCCAAATTCTAATAGTTCAAGATTAGGGTTTATGTAGGAGATTAAGGGAAAATCCAATTAACCATCATTTCATGAAATTCTTTTCATAATCTTACTTAGAACATGTATTTCTATCTATTTGCTACCACATAATTCAAAATCAAAACCATGTATCATAAGCTATGGAACACAAAACTATCATGGATGAAAAGATAATCTTTCATCAATTTTTTTACATCTAAAGATGTAGAGATGGTAATTATTTACCTCAAAGATGTCTTCTTCTTGAAATTTTGTACAAACTAAGCTTAATATTGTGATTATTGGAGAAGAGAAATTTTGGCTATGGTGGTGGTGAAGTGCACGAAATTGTGAGGAGAAATAAGGTGGTGATGATCATGAATAGTGGTGGAAACTCTCTTATAAGATAACTATAACATTTTTCTAATTAAATAATTAATTAATTTCATACTTATCCAATTTCTTGAACCTTCTAGAACGTCTTGACTCCTCGTTTTTCGAGCCTCAAGATTTTAATCTGGATTACTCGTCTCGACACGAGAAGTTCACTGGTTCAGACCGTTCGTGATTCTGAGTTCGTATGAACAACTTATTCGAGTTTTAAAATACCGAATAAATTTAACTAAATAAATTCCTTTCTAAAACAATATTTTCTAGCAAAATTTCCATAATAATCTCTCCTATATACCTTAGAAAATCGGGCATAATTTGTAGGTATTCCTACAACTGTTAAATTCTCAAACTGAGTTTTAACCGAAAACTTATTTAATTATTGTCGAAATTGAAATAATAAGTTTTTATTCTTTATTTTATCTGTTTTCTAGTTTAATGAAATTTCTAATTCCATTTTTCTATGTTATCTAATAGATAAAAATTTTCTCTTCTGAGGGTTATGCTTCGTCTGAGTTTATTCCATCTCAACCCCTTTCTTTTATCTCTAATATGGAATTATTAAATTCCATTTTCTTTCTTAACGAAATAATCGAAATTTTTTTCTTTTAAATCGTATAATAGATTCTTCAAACTCTTCTTAATCTCATAAAAATATTCTCTTAAGGATGCAATGCCCTAACTAAGCTTTAATCATCATTTAATTACAGCTACAGTATTTCGGGGTACTACACATATGCTTCGAACATCCACTAGATTGATCCTCTTGCAACGTTACTCCTTCTTGCATTTCTTCCATCCTGCAATTAGGTAGACTTAGCGACCCTTTCAATGATTGGGTGCTTAGTTAGTAGCAAATGTTCCTTTAGGAACCCAGATCAAGTTTAGTGTTAGGAACACAAATATAACAGGTGATCTGTCTCCCTGAGTCATCTGTGCTTGAGATAGCTTTGTAGATAGATGGATGATTCCTTTCAACATTGTTCCAGTTGATCTTTTTGTTCTTCATTGATGGCTTTCTATTAGGAGCCTTCTGGTTCTGGTTCCTATCTGTTCTGACATACTGAGCAGGTTTTTTTCCCTTTGATTTGGTAATACTGTTTATCACCTGCTTCCTTCATCAACATCTTCTGGGGTTTATTCTTCCCATTCTTCAGGTTGACAACTTTGTCTAGTATCTGGTGTCTTTCAACTACGAACTTGGTTGAACCTGATTGTCCAGTATAACCCAAACCAGTAGTTGATCTGGTCTTGTTCTGCATCTCCCAGATCATGTTAACACGTTCACTACTTTTGTTGATCTTGCTCATGTTTTCCTTTGTCTTCTGTAGTTTGTCTTCTACTACTTCCTTTCTGGTAATGAAGTCTTTGACCTTTGAGTTAAATGAGTAGATTTCTTCATCTTTTGTCTTGATTTGTCCTTCCAGACCGTTCACTTTTGCAAAGAACTTTTAATTGGCTTCATTGAGTATCTTTACTGATTCATTCAGCTTATCATTCTCCTTGATGACCTCTGAAAACAACTTCTTTATGCTTGTATAGCTTTTGAACATCTCATTGACTTCTTCCCATGAGACTTTAGCTTCATCTTCATTACAAGAATCATATAGAGGTTTGTTAGATGACATTGAAACATGAGAGTTTACCAGTCACGGCCATTATCAATTCCCATGTAGCATTCATCCTAATCTTCTTCTTGTTCATGAGCATAGAATGATTCATCGTTCTCTGATGAGCTATCTGAAAAATGACTTGAACTGCTTGAATCTTCTTCTCGATAAGACAGACTTAAATCGAGTTTGGTGTGATTTCGATCATGAATGGCTCGAACAAATTCTGGATAGTGAAATCTCCTCGTCGAATGCTTAGTTGATTAAGTAGATTTCTTGGCAGAATATCAGCTTTGTAAGTTTGCACGTAAGTTGTCAGTACTCTTCCAGATCTTGTTCGAAGAATTTATATGTGTAGAATTTTGAATTCTAACTGTTGGGCTTGATTAACGTGTAATTAATGTTGATTGCCAATCAATGATATGAATCCCATAATATATCCTCTTGTCTTATAGAAGTGATTTGACCGAATCTCTAATTTATGGAAAGCAGATACATTGATTGATCTCTTTCCTTTCTCCACGCGTTGATTGATTCACCTTCCTTCTTTGTGAGATCTGATGATGTGGCAAATGAGGTGGGATTCGCTCTAAGTGCATCTAGTATTAATTTGTTTACCAGATGACTAGAAGATCTGTAACGGGGCAGGTTCACTCTCTCATGTTGATCTGGTCAACCAGATTAAGTCCAATCTGGTCTGGTCCAATCTTGCCCCAATAAATCTTGACAATTATTGGGTCAAGGTGCTTCTGACTAGATTGAGTGCCCTTCCAAAAGATCATCTGCTTGCTACAAGTGCGCTGGTCTGCTTCCTCGAAGAGAAGACTATCTAACCAGATGACTTGTATAGGACATAATAGTATTTAAAGTTTTTGAGTCCTTTACAGTTTAAATTATACTTGCTCTCTATCAAATTCACTTTATATCATAGTGATCTGTTACACGTAGAGCAAGCTGGAGAGCAAGCAGATCATAGAAATAATTCTAAGTTTGTTTCTGAAAGAACATCATCAAAACTAAATTTTGTGAAAGGTGCCCAACATCTTCACACGGTCTGATGGGTTCCCAACAATCTGCTCTGGTATGGTGATCTTGAATCCACTTTTTGCACCTAGACATCTCTTCTTTTGATATCTCAGGTTCAGGTTATTCTATTGGTTCCTCAAACTCTGGGTGTGCTGTTGAAGTTCCTTGGGGATTTTCATCTTCTATCTCCTGGTTGGTAATTGAACTTTTGTTAATCTATTTTCATCTCTAAGTAGACTCCAGATCAGAACATCTTCAAGTAGTATCTTTCCTGATCTAGTAGTGATCTGATTGTGATCCTGTTCTTCACCTGTTTCTCTGTAATCAAGAATAGATTCATCAAAAATAATATGAGGTGTTACCTCCACAACATGAGTGTTCGTATTGTAAACTCGATAAGCCTTGTTAGTATCAGAATATCCTAAGAATATTCCAGAGTCAACTTTGCTACCAAAAGTTTTCAATTGAGATTTTCCATTGTTATGAATGTAACACGCACAACCAACGGTACGAAAATACTTAATCTTGGGTTTTCTGTTGTTCTAGATCTCATATGGAGTCTTTTCATGTATGAGAGTGATAACTGATCTGTTCTGTGTGTAATACGCTGTGTAAATAGCTTCTGTCCAAAACCTCTTTGGCAGGTTAGTCTCATTTAGCATGCGTGTTGCTTCCTTAATTGATCTGTTCCGCCTTTCAACAACTCCATTATGATGAGGTGTTCTTGCGGCTGATGTTTTATGAGTGATACCCATCTGGTTGCAGTATGCTTCAATCTTCTGGTTTAGAAACTCCGTTCCACGATCTATTTTGATAGTCATGATGGTGGTCACCTTTTATCGAGTAATCTTGTTGAAGAAATCAAGTAGCTTCTCCAACGTTTCCTTTTTCCTAAACAAAAAGATAACCCATGTAAATCTTGAATAATCATCAATAATGACTAATATATACTTTCTACCGTTGATACTTAATGGTGTTACTGAGTCAAATAAGTCTAAATTCAATAACTCCAATATTCTGGTAGATGAGTGAGCTGCTTTGCTGGTGAATGATGACTTGGTCTGCTTTCCAGCTTGGCATGCTTCACAGATATGATCTTTATCATATACTTGATCTGGTAATCCATCGACTAGCTTTTCTCTTGCAATCTTGTTAATATATTTGAAATTCAGATGGCTAAGTCGCTTGTGTCATAACCAGCTTGTCTCTGAAATTTTCTTAGTGAGTAAAGATGTCTCGGTCTGGTTTGTACATTTGCACAATATATAACTTGTCTTGAAATTTCCCGGTAAGAAGAATTTCATCTCCTTCCTGATTTTTCACAAAATAGTTGTTAGCATCTAAAACAATCTGATTGCCATTAGAACAAAATTGACTAACAGAAAATAAGTTATGATTAAGACCTTCAACATAAGAAACATTAGAAATAGTGGTCTTGTCAATTTTAACATTACCATATCTTCTAGTATAACCTTTTGAGTTACAACCAAAGGTTACATGTGGACCTTGTCTCTCTACATAGTCTGATAGCAGGTTCTTGTCACAAGTCATGTGCTTTGGACATCCACTATCAATGATCCAGATTGATCCTTTTGCTACTTGACTCCTTGCATTTCTTTCTTATAATCAGTGTTCCACCTTATCCTTCATTTATTCAATCTATTAGTCGCGCGCCCGGACTCTGCCGGGGAGGGCGGAGGGTCGGGGCGTGACAGAGTGGTATCAGAGCAAGAGTCTTCTTTCGAGTTTAGTCTAGCATTATTCGCTAGACTAGTTAAGTGAGTCGACAAGCCTAGCACTCCGACACATCATGCTCAACGAGAAAGGTAAAGGTTTCACAAGTTATGATTTCATATGCAAAGGATATGAATATATCCTTATCTTAAGATCTTAAAGAATTAAGATCTGACCCTGAGAAATGGAAACCTACGAATATAACAAATCCCTTAAAGAAATAAGATGAATCGATTCGAATTAACTCTCACCTTCAATTCCAAAACAACACAAAGGAAGGAAGGAAACGAGAAGAAAATCTAGAATAGAAAGAATGAGAGATGTAAGTAAAGAATCCAGTCTTAATCTCTGTCGTAGTAAGAAATTATGCATAAGACTTTATGCCAAAAGCAAGAAATGGAATTAAATCCAATAAGAAGATTCAAGTAAGCTTAAGTAACAATTTCCGATATAATAAATCCCAAATGAATAATTTAAAAGTGTTCACCTTATGAATGAATAATAAACTCAAGTGAGGGTTGTATAAGAATAAATAAAGCGAGTTAGTTATGAGTTAAGTAAGGAAATCGTAAAAATTTGACGAAATTTTTTTATATAGATGGCACGTATGATTCGTACAACCCGGAAACGTCCAACCTCACGAGCCAGTCCAGCCACTATACTACGGGAATACCAGACTTACGCTCCATGCTTAGGAGACAATTTAGGGGAGTTTTTGTCCCATTTCCGTAGACTATGGGCGGCAGCTCAGCCCCACGGAGCCACCGGGATGGATGACATCATGCGTCTGACTCAGTTACTGCCCCTAGACTGGCAGGGGTGGGCTCGTATGATCACGGGGGATTTTATCCACCCCATCGGGAGGAGTTATGAGAGAGAGGGAGACTTCGTAGGATTTATCGCCACTCTTCACTTCTTCTATACTGCTTACGACAATGCGCCGAGGGACCCTACATTAGACCGAGAGACTTGATGCCGGTAGGTGATGTATCGACTTTGTGGACCCCATTGATCCCTACTTTCTTCCCAGCGGGAGTTATTTTTCTAGTCCCGACATACAGTTTCTTACACCCCATGTTAGTTCCCGAGCCCCAGGGGACACATGATTTGGAGCTAGACCCTACACGTCCGGCTAGCGAGATCCGACCACCATCACCCATCCTACATCCAGTACCAGCCGATAGGACGCGTGGACGACACGATGCCGAGGCAGGACCTTCTCGCCCTGTCACTAGTGTGAGACGACCAGCTCCGGTCTATCGACCACAGGTGACCGATTCTGGTTCGATTACGTCCACAGGGTGACGAGTATGGAGGATTCTCCGGGAGTTCTCGGATATGGACAGCAAGGGCAAGGCCCCAGCTGTGTCCGACCCAGTGGAGGATTGCACCCCGAGTTCTTCCCCGCCTTGAGGACTGTTCCGTGACATTATTTAGATATTACCTCTTTTGACGGTACAAGAACACAGTAGCCAGTGTCTTGTGACTGAGTACCTTTTTTGATACCATTCGAGAGTGATGAGTATCATGTCATGTACTTAGATAGTACATTTTGAGAGCTTCAGTTGTATTAAGTCCTCGAGGAGGCACTGATGATATATATTACCTTAGGAATCTTTTTGCAGTATATGAGATTCTTGTAGTATGTTTTCACTTAATTAGTATTTAAAATTTTATGCGTAATAAGACAGTAAAGATTTAATAAGTAAAATATTGATAATAAAATTTCGATTAAAACTCGATTATCTAACGAAATAAATATGAATTATCAGAATGCCACCAGTAAGAAGAGCCGGACGCCCGAGAGGAAGTGGTAGAGGACGAGGCGTTAGAAATGTAGAGGAAGTATACGAAGCGGAGCGAGCCGCAACCCCACCTCCTCCACCACCAGTAAGAAGAGTAGAAGAACTATTCTTACGACAGAACCCACCAGTGTTCAATGGAATAGGAGAACCAGCTGAAGCCGAGCTGTGGGTGCGTGCACTGGAACGCATCTTCAATTTCCTACGATGCACTGATCAGGAACGCGTGAACTGCGTTTCCTTTCAGCTGACAGGATCAGCTGACTATTGGTGGGAGGCAAGGATGAAGATAATGACTCCTGAGCAGTTAGGAAATCTAACTTGGGAGGAGTTCAAAGTTGGGATATATGACAAGTATATCCCTAAGAGCTACCGAAAGAGGAAAGAAACCAAATTCTACCATCTGAAGCAAGGTAGAATGACGGTAACAGAATACGACAGAGTATTATGTGACATGTCGAGATATGCACACGAGCAGGTCGACACAGACGAGAAAATGGCGGAAAAGTTCTGTGCCGGTCTTAGGCATGAGATTAGGATGGCCCTAGCCAGTCATGGAGGGTTATCTTACCCAGAGTCTCTTAGCCGGGCTCTCGATATCGAAACCGCCATGCCAGTGGAAAGGCATGTACCAAATCACCCACCAACGTATCCACAGAACCAACCCCAACCGTTCAAGGGCAAAAGGAAATGGGAGGATCAACGTCCTAGACCCATTCAGAAAAAGCCCTGGGAAGGACAAGCACCTTTCCAGAATTTTGGAAGGCAAGGACAGATGCCACAGTCCGGGAATTTTCAACAGAAGCCCACTTTCTGTCCGAAATGCAGGACAATGCACAGTGGAGTATGCAAAGCCGTTAACATTGAATGCTTCATTTGTAGATAGAAATGGCATTTTGCAAACAATTGCCCCAACCGACAACAAGGGGGAAACACGAGGCCTAATCAACAGCCTCAAAAGCAAAATGTGCTGGCTATTCAAGCACAGCCCCAGGCACGTTCATACCCCCAGCTGGCTAGATGATCAAATAACGCTTCAGTGGTGAGGATATTGAAATCAACTCTTAGTGGTTGCATAGCTGCATAGATTTTCCAGCTAAGTGGTAGTGCTCGGATGACTTTGAGATTCTTCTCTCTCTGGGTATACTTATCTTTCTTGAAAGCAGATACCTCCATTAAAATTTCAATAAACCCGTTCTTCATTTGTTCAATAGTCTCTCCAGGTCTCATTTTGAAATCATCGAACTTGTTGCAGGCCATCGAAAGCTTGTTCTCGATCATGGCTTCTGATCCAAGGCTGAGTTCACGCAGTGCTTCCTACATTTCTTTAACTGTATCCAAATCTTGGATTTTCACCAGATGGACTCCTTTGAATGTGCTGGAAATAATTTCTTTTGCCAAATCATCCAGGTTTGCTTCACGTCGTTCTTCTGAAGTGTACATTCTGGGATCTTTGAGTACATTCTCTTTTACTACTCCAATTTCAGTGATACGAGTCTTCTCCTCATAAATGGCCAGTAGACCTTCTATCAATTTCCACATCAGGTAGTGATGAGCTTTCAAGCATGTCTTGATTCTGAAACTCCATTCTTTGTATCCTTGAATAGATAATTCCTCGCAAGTTCTAATGACAGAAGATTCCATAATGACAAATAGAGTGTATGTGAATGAAAATATGTTCTCCTAGATCTATTGACCATGCAGGTTTCAACCTTGTGAAACAGAGACAATGGTCAGTTGAACCACTGCTCTATTACCACTTGTTGGTCCCGAAAGAGTAAGGATTGGTGTATGGGGTGGGGGGATTAAGCTTTCTCGAAGGGAGATTGCTAAGGTTCACAGACCAGGTTGGCTACCAGGTTCACTACCAGATCGCCTAGTAATTTCTCTAGATAATTTTCTCTCTGATGTGTTACGCTAAGTAGATAATCTTAACCAAATATATTAAGGATTGATTAAATCAATGCGATTTTGTATGCAAGTGTTGGGTTAGTGAATAAACAATTGGAAATAAATACGTAATGTAAAGAACACAATCGTGTTACGTGGTTCGGGTAACCCCCTACGTCCATGGTCCGATCAAAACTAGATTAGTTAACTCTCTTCTTTATACTCGCTGAAAACGAGCCACAAGTTCCACTCAAATCTAGAATGAAACTTATGCACGAATAGGGTCGTGTCCCTTACAACTTGCAGATAGCTGATTGATCTCTTTCCTTTCTTTGAGCTTTTGATTGATTCACCTTGTTTCTTGATCTCTGATTGATTCTCTTTCCTTCTATAAAATATCTGGTGAGGTGGCATGAAGGATGAGATTTTCTATAAGTACATTAGATGACACATTGTATACCAGATGACTTAGAAAAATATCAGATGACTAGGTGAAAACAGATGACTCATTATATATCTGAAGTTTCACCAAGTCTCCATCTAGGTGATCTGTAAGGGACAGATTCACTCCTCCTAGCTGGTTTGGTCAACCAAGTCAGGTCCACTGCCAGCGAGGTGATCTGGTCCAAAATAGCTCCAAAAAAAATGGTGTCAACAACTGGGTGAAACCAGGTTTGGTCCATATTGAGTGACCTTCATTAGGTGGTCTGCTTGCTTCAGGTGAGTTGGTCTACTTCAAATGTCTAGAAGACTATCTGACCAGATGACTTCCTATAGGACATAATATTTAAAGTATTTGAGTCGTTTACATTTCAGTCATCACCTAACCTTATCTAAAGAAAACATGCTTTCTCTCTACCAGGTTCACTCCTAATAGAGTGATCTCCCTGTTACATTTGAGTAGACTGAGTCTAACAAGTAAGACATAAAATAAGTCTAAGTGTGTTTTGAAATATCATCATCAAAACTAAATTTTGTGAAGGTTCCCAACTCACATGAATATCAGCAAGACTACATATGATGTCTTGCAGATGATCGTTCATGCATATCGTTTAAAAGATGAGGGGATGGATCTATCAGAGATCACCAAAGCGCAACTGCAAGAAGCAATAGAAGAGATTGTGGTCTTCCCAATATATACACATGGAGGATGTCTCCAGAACGTTGCTAACTCCCGGATACAAGTTACTATTTAACTTTTTGTAGAGGATTTTCATGATGCACAGTGGTTCATACGACCTGGTGACCCCAACGAATATGAGGATATTAACTGCAGTGGTACTCAATCTTCCAGTGAATTGGGGAAGGACTCTATTCAGCCTAATGGCATTGGAGGCCAGATTGGTAGTTGAGAACAAGAATGACAAGGGATAGATCGTTGAAGTATCTGTGAAGAGACAGCTGAGACATGCAACCAAGATCGGCTTCTTGATTGAAACAATCTTCAAGAACCAAACCTGGAAAGAGGCAGTACCTTTCAATCAACAGCACACTTTGCCCAAGGAGCAATACAAGCTCGAAATGGCACTTAGCTTATCCCCAACTCTATTTAACAAAGTGAAAGACGAGGTTCATATGAAGTATTTGCTAGAGATGGGCAATTCGAACCCAACCTAGGTTGCACCATCCAAGGGGGAACCAAAGAAAGACAAGGAGACCAAGAAGGAGAAGAGAAAACCAGCCAAGAGGGCTAGTTCTTCTGAAACTGAGACATCATCTCCTCCATCACAACTGAAGTAGAAGAAGAGGAGGTTGAAGAAACAGGAACCTGCTTCACTAGAACCATCACCAGATCGAGAGATTCTTGAGGATGTTGTTCCTGAATCTTCTTACGACCCAAGGCAGGAGAAGGACTTTTCTCAAGCAAGGACATCTACACCATCACCCTCACCAGATTTCTTGGGGATGATTGATGAGGATGTTGGGAACCCTTCACAAAATTTAGTTTTGATGATGTTCTTTCGAAAACACACTTAGAATTATTTCTGTTTGTTAGGCCTTAACCTGTTCTACATGTAACAGATCACTATCTTATAAAGTGGATCTGATAGAGAACAAGTCCATAGACCAGGTTAGATGATGACTTAGAATGTGAAGGATTATATCCTATAGAAGTCATCTGGTTAGTTGTTCGAATGACCAGATCAGCAGGTGCCTACGAGCAAACAGATGATCTGATCGATGGCCACTCAATCTGGTTATGAAGAGATTATTCACAGAGATTGCAGCCATGCTTTAAGAACTCTTTTAAAGCAGATTGATATTGACTAGATTGATGTTAATCTGTTGAGTAGATCATGCAATATGGAATGAGCCAGCCCAAGACCAGATCAAGCTAGTCATCTGACATACGAATAATGTCTAGATGTACTAAGAAGAAACCCACACAGATTGCCACATCAGCAGATCTCTTTGAGATGGAAAGTATATTATTTGAGATCAAGAATGGAAGAAGGATCAATTAAAGCTCGAAGAAGGAAAGAGAAACAATCATCATTTGCTTTTCATATATCAAGGATTCGGTCAACCTTTCACAAAGGCAAGAGAAGAATTTTATGGGATTCATATCTCTTGATTGGCAATCATCATTTACTTCAAATCCAATCAAGCCTAACGGTTAGAATTTCAAAATTCTATACCTATAAAAGCTTGGAACCAAGTCTGGAAGAGTACATACGGATACACAAAGCATACTGGCGATCAAACAAGCCGTTACTCTACTCAGAAATCAACTCACTCATCTAAACATTCATTGAGGAGATTTCTACATTCCAAATCGAGCTCTAAGTCATTCGTGATCGAAATCACACCACTCGATTTAAGTCTGTCTTATCGAGAAGAAGAAGGTGGATATCTTTTCTAGCTAGTAGTTTTCTAGTGGATTAATGTGGATGTAACTGCAAGTTGTAAAGGGACACGACCCTCATTCGTGCATAAGTTTCAATCTGGTTGTGATTGGAATTTGTGGCTCGTTCTCAGCGAGTATAAAGAAGAGAGTATCCTAGTAGTGGATATCTAATCCAGTTTGGATTGGACCATGTAGGGTTTTCTCGAACCACGTAAAAACAACTGTGTTATTTACTTTATGCATCTTTACTTTTAGTGGTTTTTATTCTCTAACCAGCACGAACATTCAATCTGCATTCTTAATAAATCTATTAATCTACTTGGTTAAGTCTTCTAAAGGTTTTCTAGGACAGATTATATATTGTGCAATGGACAAACCAGATCGAGACATGTTTAGTTACCAAGATAGTCTCTAAGACAAGCTAATGACACAAGCGACTTAGCCATCTGAATTTCAAGTCTATCAACAAGATTGAAAGAGAGAAGCTAGCCGAAGGATTACCAGATCAAGTATATGATAAAGATCATATATGTGAAGCATGCCAAGCTGGGAAGCAGACCAAGTCACCATTCACTAGCAAAGCAGCTCACTCATCTACCAGAATACTAGAACTATTACATCTAAACTTATTTGGTCCAGTAACACTATTAAGTGTCAACGGTAGAAAGTATACATTGATTATTATTGATGATTATTCAAGATTTACTTGGGTTATCTTTTTGTTTATGAAAAAGGAAATGTTGGAGAAGCTGCCTGATTTTTTAAACAAGATCACTAAACAAAAGGAGACCACCATCATGACAATCAGAACAGATTTAGGAACAATGTTTCTAAACTAGAAGGTTGAAGCGTATTGCAATTAGATGGGTATAACTCAACAGACATCTGCCGCAAGAACACCTTAACAGAATGGAGTAGTAGAAAGGTGGAACAAATCACTAAAAGAAGCAGCACGCACCATGTTAAATGAAACCAATCGACCAATGAAGTTTTGGGCAGAAGCTATCTACACAACGTACTACACACAGAACAAATCAATCATCATACTCAGACATGGAAAGACACCATATGAGATCTGGAACAATAGAAAATCCAGGATTAAGTATTTTCGTACCTTTGGTTGTACGTGTTACATTCATAACAATGGGAAATCTCAATTGAAAACTCAGGAATATTCCTAGGATATTCGGATGTTAGTAAAGCTTATCGAGTTTACAATAGGAAAACTCATGTTGTGGAGGTAACACCTCATATTGTATCTGATGAAACAATTCTTGAATATAGGGAAACAGGTGAAGAAAAGGTTTACAACCAGATTACTACCAGAAGATCAGGAAGAATATTAATTGAAGATGTTCTGATCTGGAATTCACTCAAAAATGAAGAAGATGATGTTCATCCTATGATGCAGCCTGTGCAACCCAAGGTTCATTGATTCCAGACTCGGTGCGTGTTCCTGTTGGGCCAATCACACGAGCTCGAGCTAAGAAGTTCAAGGAGAGCTTAATGGGCTTAATCCAAGAAGTATGAGAGTGAGAATTATCCATGAAGCCCATTGGAGAGATTTGACCTAGCAGCCCAAGAATAATAAATCTTATTGTGGCGAATGGGCTGGATCTCGAAGTTAATTAACTAACATGTGCTTTGTTGCCTTATAGATAGGTTTTTAGTTATTTCCTTATAGATAGTCTTTTCAGTTATTTCCTTATAGATTAGGAGTTATCTTCCGTCTATAAATAGGCTTATTATGTATTGGACGAAGGAGACTTTGATCATTATTCAATTTCGTGAGTTTTATTTCTCTCTTGAGAGTTTCGAGTTCCTCTTGGTTTTGCCAAGACGAGTTTATCATTCGGCGTATCAACGAGATTACCATCCCTCGTTGTGTGTCATTCATCTTCCCCGAGTTGCTGCATCAACTATCTCGTTGGGATATAGGCATCATATTGATCTATATCACTTCTAGGGTTAGATTCAGAGGTTTTGGGATATTCCATCGAGTCAAATACTATTTTCAATCTTCCGTTTGCATGTTTGATTCTCCACACCATCGAGAATCGTATCATCCTATAGCATAAACCAGCACACAGTAAGGGGGAACAATTCACATTGAACCAGATCAAGACAGAAGTGGATCTGTGCAACCAGAAGATAGTGAACCTGCTCAAAGTCAACCTGCTGATTCCAGAGAAGTTAACAACAACATGGATGTCAACTAAGGAGATAGAAGAAGAAAATCATTTCCATGAAACCTCAACAGCACAACCAGAATTTGAGGAACCCACAGCAGAACCTGAACCTGAGATATCAGAAGAAGAGATGTATAGGTGCATAAAGTGGATTAATGATCATCCTCCAGAACAGATTGTTGGGAACCCATCAGATCGTGCGAAGACTAGAAGGATGCATGGAGAGAGCGCACTATTAAGTTGCTACCTATCTCATGTTGAACCAACTGATGCATATGAAGCACTACAAGATGCAGATTGGATCGTTGTTATGCAAGAAGAGCTAAATGAATTCAAGCGAAACCGAGTATGGTAACTAGTAGATCGACCAAGACACCAAGGAGTAATAGGTGTTAAATGGGTATTCAAGAAAAAGAGAGATGAGAATGGTGAAGTTTTCAGAAACAAAGCCAGATTAGTTGCTAAAGGATATAATCAACAAGAAGGCATAGACTTCGATGAGACATTTGCACCAGTTGTCAGATTGTTCTTGGCATATACAACATACAAGAAGTTTAAAGTGTACCAGATGGATATCAAGAGCGCTTAATGGTATTCTGGAAGAAGTTTATGTGGAGTAGCCACCTGATTTTGAAGAAGGAAATCTAGATCAGAAAGTCTACTGATTGGCTAAATCAGTTTATGGGTTGAAGCAAGCTCCCAGAGCTTGGTATGAGACATTGTCAACCATTATGTTGGAGTCAGGCTTGCGAAGAGGATCAGTTGACAAGACATTGTTCATCATCAAAGTCAAAGAGAATATCCTTTTAGTACAAATCTACGTTGATGATATTATTTTTAGATCTCAATCTAGCTATCTTTGTGATAAATTTGCAGGTCTGATGAAGAACAAGTATCAAATGTCTATGATGGGTGAAATGAATTTCTTTTTAGGTTTGCAGGTTAAGCAGCTACCTGATGGAATATTCGTGAATCAAGCAAAGTACATATAGGATCTGATCACCAAGTTTGGAGTTAAAGACAACAAACCTGTCAAAATCCCCATGCAGACCCATTGGTCTTTAGGTTTGGCCATGGTCAACATCTATTGCTACATCAACAACAGAAGCAGAGTACTGGTTTTCACATACTCTAACTGCTAGTCGACCTGACATTACTTTTGCAGTTGGAGTATGTGCAAGATACCAGGCCAACCCTAAAGAATCACACATGGAAGCAACCAAGAAGATATTAAGATATCTCAAAGGAACAGCACACCTAGGATTATGGTATCCATGTGATGATAACTTTGAATTAACAAGTTACTCTGACTCAGATTATGCAGGATGTAAGCTAGACAGAAAATCAACTTCTAGAACCTGTCAGTTTCTTGGGAACAAGCTGATCTCGTGGTTCTCAAAGAAGCAAACATTTGTTGCTACATCAACAACAGAAGCAGAGTACATGGCCGTTGGAAGTTGTTGTGCACAGATACTTTGGCTTAAACAGCAACTCAAGGACTATGAAATCGATGTAAAGGAGATACCTATATTCTGTGACAGCTCGAGTGCTATTGCTATTACACATAACCCAGTTTTACATACAAGATGTAAACATGTTTCACATCATTTTATAAGAGATCATGTTTAGAGAAAACATGTACAGATCGAGAAGATTCATACTTACAGCGAGCTGATATATTAACAAAAGCACTACTAGAAGAAAGATTCAAGATGCTATGTGGAAAGCTAGGACTAGTTTAGATGATAAAATTTGACAGCAGATCACTAAACCAGATCATGTAGCAGATTGAAAAGATGCAGATTATGTGATACAGATTACGTAATACCATATCACGTTGCAGATTACAAGAAACAGATTACTTGATATTAGATCACTAGAAAGTAGAAGTACAGACTATTAACCAGATCGGCAGGATCAGATTGATAGTTAACTGCAGACTGGAAATATAAAGACCAAATCATCTGGAGTAGTCAAACACTTGTCAAAATGAAGCAAGACATGCAACGCCACGTGGGAATTAATTTTCCATAAAAGATTCCTTAATCAAGGGGGAAATCAGAAATTCGTATCGCTTTCTAATAATTACCGACTTAATCTTAGTCTATAAAGTTATTTTTTGACAAGATTTACTAAATCTTCTAAAATTGTGATGATTATAACAGGTATTGGTAAGTGTAATCGAGGTAAATCATTTCCTAAAATATGAAAAGGAAAGTTGCAGCGATGGAGGAAAGCTGACACGCGCCGCATCTCAATCCTAGATACCTAACGCGTGTATCAGACGCGTCAGAAAGGTGGCAAAACTAAGTGCTAAAGCGGGAAAGTTAAAAAGGGAGGAATAATCTCAACCCTTTGAATTTTTACATTTAATCTTAGTTGTTTGTTGTTTTCATATATATATATATATGTCCACTCTCAGTAACTGTTCACTTTCACTTCTATTCCACTCTTGATTTCTTACGAAAAACTCTTTTCAAAAATCTTTTGAAACCTTCAAATCTTTCAAAAATGGCACCAAAGAACATGTTTTTTCCTACTCGTGTTGCTGAAGTTCAACAATACATTTCACCCGAACCCTTTGCTGTTAATAACGCCAATGGCTTACAAAAACTGGAAGATATTTTTGTGACTGTGAAGATGCAAAGGTTTTTGATAATTCTGTTTGATAAAATTGTTTAATTTCATGATTATGATATGAGTATTATATATATGTTTATATGATTGTTTGAACAAAACATGTGTTATGTGATATACTGGAAAACTGGAAAACCATCACATAGTGTTCTTCGTGTTCTTGATGATACTGGACATATTTAGTTTATTTTGCTTTTTGGAGATGATTATTATATGTTATTAACTGTTTTAAATCTCTATTTTAGGGTTTCATAACATAGTTACTGCACATCCTGAGATGCATCTGCCAACATCAGTAGCCACCTTCCATCTCACATGGGAGGATGAGAAGCAAGGGCACGAGGCGTACTGATGTTAATCGGAGATAGACCCAACAAAACAACCTATGATGTGATCCAAATGTTTCAGAACGCTTTCAGATTGAAAGATGAAGGCTTGGATCTGTCTAAAATCACCATGGAGCAACTGTAGGAAGCTGTGGAGATGGTGATGGTGATTCCAATTCACTACACTGGAAGGATGTTCCACCGATCTTTGCTAGCGCCTGGCTTCAAATAGATTTTCAAATTTGTGCAGAGGATTTTCCTGACGCACAGTGGGTCTTATGGTCAGTCACTCTAGAGAAGATGAGGATTCTTACTGCTGTGGTTCTCAATCTGAAGGTTAATTGGTACAGAATTTTATTCAATCTGCTAGCCAAGGAGGCTGGACTGATAGTAGAAACCAAGGATGACAATGACCAGATCGTGTCATTGGTAGTGAAGCGGAATTTACGACATTCCACCAAGATTAGCTATATGATTGAGAAATTCTTCAAGCAGAGAACATGGAAAGGAGCCATTCCTTTCAATGAGCAGCTTACTCTGCCTAAGGATCAACACCAGCTAGAGATGTCTTTAGGTATTACACCTGCCTTGCTAAACAAGGTGAAAGATGATGGTGAAAGATGATGTTCCCCTAGGCCAACTTCTGGAGATGGGGAACTCTAACCCAACATGGGTTGCTCCATGTAAGGGGGAAGCAAAGCAAGACACCAAGGCCCAGAAGGAGAAGTCACAGAAGAGGCAATCTACCAAGAGAGCAAGTTCTGTGGAGACAGACACTTCGTCTACCACTCAATAGACAAAACAGAAGAGGAGAAGGTTAAGGAAGATCCAGCCTGACTCACCAGCACCAAAAGAAGAATCTAAACAACCAGAGGAAGAGATTCCACTAGATGTTATGCCTGAGTAAACTTTTGACCCCAACCAGGGCAAGGACTTTTCATCAGCAAGGACTGCCACACCCTCACCAGATCAGTGAGGAGGGAGATGAGGAAGAAGAGGATGATGCGGAGACTGAGAAGAAGAGGCAAGCAAAAGAAGTTTTACACCTTCTGGAAAATGAGGCATATCATTCTGTTCTCTAAGATTTTCCTGGTATTCAACTCACACGAGAGAGCTACGGAGCAGCTCGACGGGTAAATACCTATCTGCTCATCAAGGACAGTCAGTACTATGTCCTTGATGCCCTGCTCAATGTCAAAACCATCGAAGAATTGAAGATTGAAGAGTCCACTCTTCTAAGTATTTTTCAAGTGACCTCTGTCACTGAAATCAGAGAGTCGCATCAACAGATACTTGCAATCGCCGAGCACGAGGCCAGATTGCTCAACATTGATCTGAAGCCATATTACTCTGACAAATGACATTTTATGAAAATGTAGAGGATATAGATGATGAGGCAAAGGAGGCAGCGCAAGGGGAGCCACTGCTAAATCATCCGATGTTCATATGGAGGAACCAACCACATCCGGCGCACCAGAACGAGAAGATGCACAACCTACAACTACACCAGAACAATCAACTCCTGAAGCTGACCAGACCACTAAATCAACAGAGCCATCTTCTGCTCCACCAGAAGAGCACCAGTTAGAAGAAGTAGAAGAAAAAGAAGATACCAACTGTAATCCTTAATCCAGTTGAGGAGGAACCTGTAGGCCAGGTTATTGGAGGAGAGGCCACAGATGAAATTTACACTCCAGGAACAACAGAAAAATTGGGCAAACATGTTGCTTTCACTGATTTGGAGGAGATTTTGGAAAGAGAGCACAAATCATTCAACAATATGCAAGTTGATGATCTGATCAATATACGAGTCTAAGATCATCTGACAACAACCTGCAATGTGATGCAAGAAAAGGCCACACAAGTTCTGACTGACTTCAACCAATATAAGGACTATGTAAACGATATGGACAAGGACTTGCGAAGGAAAATCAGGGGCACGGTCAAGGACCTTACTAAGAAAATGGATGATGATAGGGATGCCGCAGATGCTGTCGGAGCAGAGGTTGACCAGAGGTTGGAAACTATAGACAAGAAAGGTTCAAGACATACATAAACTGGTCACAGACTTAGCTGAGAAGGAGAAGCTCTTGATTGATGAGGCTGTTCAACAACGAACTGTATCTCTAACAGCTGAGATCACTGAATCAACCACCAGAGCGATGCACTCTCAACTACAAACTATTAAAACAGAACGATGCTTCGACATCATGGAGAAGAATCTACCGCAAGCACTTGCAAATCTGGAGTACCCCACACCAGAAGATTTGGAAAACCAAAAAACCAGACTGACCGAAATGGAGAACCTCCAGGGCACTTATGATAGAACTATTACCATGATGAACAGTCGTCTAGAGGGCCATCTCAATGCCACCAACCAGAACATCACCTTTCTGCTCAATTTCAAAGAACATGCAAAGCAAAAACTATAGGCCATGCAGCAAGAGATTGACTCCCTTCGTACACTCATCAAGTCCTCTTTTGATGATGTCGAAAAGGGGGAAGGACAGTTTGACAGAGGAGGAAAGGGAGGTTCTGGAGGAGATTTTGGAGGAGATAAGGGTGGAGCACCAGATAGCTCAGCACTAGATCAACCTGAGCAAAGAGCCAACACACCACCCAGGTTAGATCCCACAATCATTGAACCGACAGATCAGCAATAGCAACAGCCACATTAGAAGGATAAGGGCAAGAAGCCCATGGCAGATGATGTGAGTGCTCAAGTCGCAGAACTTTTATTGCTGGGAGTTAGCGCAGAGGATGCTTCTGACCTAGTGTTCAGGGCACAATTTTACAAGGACAAAGTCATAAAAGAAAAGAGAGCAGATGAACAGGCTGAGACTAAGAAGGCTTACCAGATGCCCTTCTCTCCACCCAGAACAGAACATCAATCACCAGCCCAGCCAGCTTCTCAAAGTGCAAAGAAGAAGAAGCCCTTCAAGGCATGAAATTTATCTCTTCAGAAGCAGACTCCCAATGATTCATGGGTAGCAGATCAGGACCAGAAAGAATGGAAGTTACTAAAGACAGGCTTTATTTTGAATAGATACTTTCTCAAGGAGCCTACATATTCTGAACAGCCAGCTGATGAGGATTTTCATAGATACATGGATAATTTTGTAGAAAAGGAGCTTGTGCAGAGGGTAAGCGCAGCAACGGAAGCAATAAAGATTCAGATCAAGGCACCAGAAAGGGAGTATAGGGCGTGTCCTCTGATCCTAGGAAGCAGTGTGCCAGACAAGACATATATTCTTAACTGCATCAATCTGATAGCCAAGACCAAGAGCTATAAGATTGACAATCATGATCCCAACTACGCCAGAGTTAGGGATGGTATCTACGAGAGTGTGCAACTAACTTTGGATGCACAAAAAGCAAAGATGAAGAAGGGTGCAAGCAGATTGTTCTCTTAGACTTTCTTATTTATCTTACCATATGTTGTCCTTTTTATTTTGTTTTGATTTGGACTCATCATGTAACCTTTACTCTGATCTGATTTATATATTGAAGGGTTATCTGATGACAATTTCTTGTTGTCCAGAACTCATTATTGCTTTCTGTTCGTTATAAATCATAACAAAATGTTAACCCATCAGGCTAATTAAAATCAGATAGCTCTTAAATGCTTAATTAGAGTTATTGTCACAGCCCAATTTCTTAACCCTTTCTTAGTCAAGAGATTAAGCCATGACTCAACTAACTTGTAAGAAACTCAAGCAATTGATGTTCAAACACAAAGGAATTCAAATAAACCTTCGCGAAAAACAGGGCAGGGCTGACACCTCAACTTCGAAAGCTCATAACTTTCTCGTATGAACTCCGAATTAAGATCCGAAAGAACCGTTGGAAAGGTATCGAAAAGATCTTTCAAATGACACCAATTTCAGAAAATTCGGACAAGTAAAACGTGCAGAAAAGGGGAAAACAGAGGCTGCCCTGTTTCTGACGAATTTCAAGTTTATGCAATTTATGAACTTTGAGTTCCCAAACTATCAACGATCATCCCAAACAACCATGGAAGAGACGTAGAACACGTTAACTCACAAAGAAAAGTACCACAATGGGTAATAAAGGCCAACCTAATGTCACGGTATCAAACGATCAAATGACGACAAACAAAGGTTCGCAACGGAACATATCACATACTAAAGAAAATAAAGTGTCAAGTTTACTCAACAACAAGAGTGGATGATCATAATTATAACAACACTACTTCAACCACTAAATACATATATGGTCAAGACAAAGGGACAACAAGCCCATAACCAGCATTCATCTCCATCTTCATCGCCGCTGCTCAACCTGCAAATGTGAATGAATATGCAAGGCATGAGTACGATGTGTACTCAGTGGGCACGTTGCCAACTTTTAAAAAAACATGTTCTTGTGACTTGCAATAGCTTTCTTTAAAACTGAAACTTTTCATGCTCAACTGTAACATAAATAAAACATGTAAAACATGCTGGTGTCTGCAGACAAAATCTTTTAAACATACCATATCTACGCACTTCTTGTGTTGAGAGGTAGGCCTCCCTCTCAAACACTATGACCGGCCGATCCGCTCACCGGCTCACGGTCACAACTGTGTACACAAACCCTTACCGGCAGCTCGTCCGGCATAGGGCCGATATCGTAATTCTCTCGTAGATAGGCAATGCAATCATGCTAAAAACATGCAAGTCACATCTTTTCAAAATAACATGCAATAGCAAGTTTCATAAAAACAATGCATACTTTAAAAGAATGTGCCCACCTGATTGACTTATGTTAGATAAGTCGAAGGCTCGTCCTCTTCTTGCTTAGGATCTGTATCTCTTCTTCTTACTCCACTTGTACCTTAATTATATAAATTTGGAGTATGTTAGAAAGATATCACTCCACAAATTCTTATTGATCTTTGCTTATGTAAATAAAATCCTTCGTCTTAACTTGGAGTATTAAGACTCTACTTTCTTTCGGGTCATTGCATCCTTTAACTATTCCATTACGTATCATCTTATAATTACACATACTTATGTATTCTAAGCTTACTTATACCCTTAACATCATACTTAGCTTACACCATCTTACTATTTCACTCTTTAAACATCAACTAACAATTTCTAACTTTCATATATCTAGCTCTTTCAATCTAGCAAATTTACATTAACCATCATCTTTTTCCCTTATCTCAAATATGATCTTAGATCACCCAAATAACTCTTCTATTTATAACTTTGGAACATCCCCTTCTCCAAGGATTTTATAGATCTTAATGATGTGATGATTATTTCTTTAATCTCTTGCTTTATTCATGCTTACCACCATCTAATTAACTCTAATTCAACATCGCCTAAGCAAATTACCATCAACATATATATAAACCATGAACTTCATACATTCTTAGATTTTAGAAAATCAAGTTCTAGTGCATGAAAAATTTACAATAAATTATTCTAAGGTTTATTCATACCATTGAACTCAAATAAAATCAAAATCTTATGGAACAATTCTTCCACATTTTCGGTCAATACACATATTTTAGGAGACTTGGATTTTGCTCTAATTTCTTACTCTAATCATGTTTATTGATGCCTAATCACACTTATCCATGCTTAAATAAAACAATTCCATTCAATTTCCACCAATTCAATTTAGGGTTCTTATAGAAGATTTAGGGAAAATCTAATTATTTATCATTTCTAACAATTCTTTGCAAAATCATACTTAGAACATGATGTTCTATTTAATTACTACAACTTATATAAAAATCAACATCATATCTTATGAATTATGAACATAACCTATCATGGTTAGATAGACAACCTCTCTTCAAATTCTACAAATTAAAGAGGTAAAGATGATGGAATAATACCTCAAAGGTGATTATCTCTTGAAATTGAACCTCAAACTTAGCTTAGAACTTGAATTATGGGAGGAGAAATCTTGGCTATGGTGGGAGAAGGGAGTGCACGGTTTTGGGGAGGAGAATAAGGTGGATGATGATGAAAAATGATATATATCTCATTTCTTATAGATTAAGTAATATTATTTTATTAATTAAATAATTTGATACTTATCCAATTAGCTCTAGGGGCTTCTAGAAGGTCCCAACTCCTCGATTTTCGTGCATCGAGATTTTATTGCTGGATTACTCATCTCGACACAAGGAATCCACCGGTTCAGACCGTTCGCGATTCCGAGTTCAGATGAATAAATTATTCAAGTTTTAAGATACCGAAAAATTTAATTAAATAAATTCCTTTCTAAAGCAATATTTTCTAACAAAATCCTCATAATAATCTCTTCTATATATCTTAGAAAATTGGGCTTAATTTATAAATATTGCTACAGCTGTCGATTTCCCAAATTGAATTCCTGCCGAAAACTAATTAAATTATTACCGAAATTGCGATAATAAATTTTTATTCTTTCTTTTATCTGTTTTCAAGCTTAATGGAATTTCTAATTCCATTTTTCTATGTTATCTAATAGATAAAAATTTTCTCTTCTGAGGGGTATGCGTCGTCTAAATTTATTATATCTCAACCCCTTTCTTTTATCTCTAATATGGAATTAATAAATTCCATTTTCTTTCTAAACAAAATATTCGTAACTCTTTCTTCTAAATCATATAATAGATTCTTCAAACTCTTCTTAATCTCATAAAAATATTCTCTTAAGGATGCAATGCCCTAATTAAACTTTAATCATTGTTTAATGACAGCTACAGTATTTCGGGGTACTACAGTTATATTATAAAGTGAGGTTTCGATATCATCAAAAAGGGGGAAATTGTTGGGAACCCTTCACAAAATTTAGTTTTGATGATGTTCTTTTGAAACACACTTAGAATTATTTTATGTTCTGTTTGCTAGAATCAACTTGTTCTACATGTACCAGATCACAATGTTGTAAAGTGAATTTGATAGAGAGGAAGTCTTAAACCATGTTAGTTGATGACTTAAAGTGTAAAGGATTATATCCTATAGAAGTCATCTGGTTAGATAGTCTTCTATTTTAAGAAGCAGACCAGCACACCAGGAAGCAAGCAGACGATCTGTTTATAGGTAACTCAGTCTGATCATAAGAACTTGATCCAGCTATTGTCAACATTCCTTGGAGCAAGTTTTGTACCAGACCACTTTTGGACCAAATTGGACTTGATTTGGTTGACCAGATCATCTCCTTAAGTGTGAACCTGTTCTGGAGCAAATCACCTAAGTCTTCTAGTACACGTTCTGTTACTGGATGCTCTTAGAACGAATCTCATCTCATTTGCCACATCATCTAATCTCATGGAGAAGGAAAGTCTGTCAATTAGAGATCAAGAATGGAAGGAGAATCAATTGGAGCGTGAAGAAACGAAAGAGATCAATTAGCTATCTGCTATCCATATCATCAGAGATTCGGTCAACCATTTCTACAAGGCAAGATGAGATATTCTGGGATTCATATCTCTTGATTAGCAATCAACATTTATCTCATGCCAATCAACCCTAACGGTTAGAATTCAAAATTCTACACCTATAAAATCTTGGAACAACATCTCGAAGAGAACACACGTTATTCGATTATCACGCAAGCAAGCTGAAACTCTGCCAAGAAATAACTCAACTATTGAGGCATTCAACGAGGAGATTTCACAATCCAGATTGTATTCAAAGTTGTTCGTAATCGAAATCACCCCAAAATCGATTCAAGTCTTTCTTATCAAGAGGAAGGAGGAAGATAGCGTCGCTAGCTAGTAGTTTTTTAGTGAATTAACGTGAAGGTATCTTGTAGCAGATTTATTTGCAAGTTCTAAAGGAACACAACCCTTATTCATGCATAAGTTTCACTCTAGTTGTGATTGGAACTTGTGGCTCGTTCTCAGAGAGTATAAAGAAGAGAGTACCCTAGTAGTGGATAATCAATCTAGTTTTGATTGAACCGTGGACTTAAGGGTTTCCCGAACCACGTAAAAATAATTGTGTGATTTACCTTACGCATTTTACATTTCAGTTGTTTATTCACTAACCATGCACTAGCATTCAACTTGAATATCCTTAATCAATTTGTTAATCGATT
Organism: Leonotis leonurus; assembly: GCA_026898415.1. Taxonomy (NCBI): domain Eukaryota; kingdom Viridiplantae; phylum Streptophyta; class Magnoliopsida; order Lamiales; family Lamiaceae; genus Leonotis; species Leonotis leonurus. The sequence goes on along the minus strand of JAPKLX010000204.1, from coordinate 489,998 downwards.
TGATTAATAATTTCAAAGGTTTTCTAATAAGAGCAACTGACTAAGTCCACCATATTTCGCACACTACACTCTATTAGATAACAAGATCACTCTTGCTACCTGTTTAGCATAACTCACAAGAGAGACCTTGCCTGGACATATCACTAGTCGATCTGGTAGTCGATCTAGTCTGTCAATCTGAGCAATCTCCCTTCTAGAAAGCTTAATCTCTCTGATTAATTAGTCAAGTAAACTGAAAAGTTTGCATTTGTGTATTCCCCCACCCCCCCATACACCAAACCTTGCTTTTTCGGGACCAACATACTGCATCTTTGTAGTTCTAGGGATCCGATTCGTTTAGGCCTGGGACTGAGTCAGATGCCTCTCCCATTCCAATGAATTGTTTGGGTTGACGAACAACCCTTTCACTATGATGAGGCTAACAAATGGTGGTACAAGTGTTTGATTTGGTGCTGTTGCATGTTGTGTTTCTCTTGAATTTGGATTGGCTAAAGTTCTCATTTCCTCGAGAACTATCACTCTTTGACTTGTGGTTTTTTATGTAGTCTTCTTTTAGAAATCGAGCATGAGTGCTAATCACGACCTTACGATCTCTAAGGCTATAAACTCCCACCCTTTCGTCTCTTGGGGGTAACCCATGAGCAGACACAAGTCAGTACGAGGTGTCAATTTGTCGGCGTTCTTTTCTAGCACGTGTGCTGGACAACCCCACACCTTGAGATGTCTTAGAATGGGCTGGCGCCCGGTCCACAACTTGGTACTGGATGGTACCAAGTTCAAAGTGTCAACTGCCGTCTCTAGGGAATATCCCCAAAACGATAAGGGCAACTCTGCATAACTCATCATGGATCTGACCATCTCCATAAGCGTTCTATTCCGTCTTTCTGCTACCCCATTTTGTTGGGGTGGTACCCGGTGCAGTTAACTAGGATTGAATCCCTACATCCGACAAATGGCTTAAAAACTCAACACTGATGTATTCGTCTCTGCGGTAAGAACGCAGACAATTGATAGTCTTTTTCTGATGATTCTCCACAAGTACCCTGAATTCTTTAAATTTTTGAAAGGAATCTAACTTGTGGTGCATCAAGTAGACATATCCATATTTTGAGTAATCATCAATGAAAGTGATGAATTACTGCATGCCACCTCTGGACTGAGTTGACATTGGACCACAAACGTTGGAGTGAATGATATCTAACACATCTTGGGCTCTATTTCCTTTGACCCTTAATGGTATTTTGGTCATTTTACCTTCCAAGCAAGATTCACAAGTAGGGTATTGCTCCACTTGGAGTTTATCCAAAGGCTTCCACTAGCTTTTGAATCCTTCTAACATATGTCCAAGTTTTAAGTGCCAAATATATGTATCATTCAACGAAAGACAAGAAGTTTTTCTCTTCTTGGAGTTAGTCGATAAGTTAAAAATTGAAGTTAAACGTTGTTTAGGTTGTGCAGATATAGTATGCAAGTTGTTAACCATAGTACTAGAACAGATAAACAATTCTCTTTTCTTTATAACAACGGAATCATCAAAAGAAACAAAATATCCATCCAAAACAAGTTTAGAAACCGAAACAAGGTTCTTTCAAGAATTATGTACTAGATAAATATTGAACTCATCCTCATTCATTCGAATTACGAACGTAACCCTTTTGTCATTAATTATTTCTCGCGTTTAAGATTTTCTAAATCTATTAATTAATTGAGTTTGCTGAGAACTCACAATTAATTAATATATTTATTCGTGAGTGATCTGGTTCAGACCTTTAATATTACATATGGAATAAATTCTCAACCGGTCGGGTTTCTTATGTAATAAACCTTTCTGAACGCCTCACGCGAATTTATCAACTCGTGTCACCGAGACGCGATTCTGTACGACTGACAGTCGAGCACTTCTGGCTAAGCCAACGACTACTACCCAAAACATTACTATTTAGAGTTACAAAAAACTCGCAAGCGTTGATCAATCAAAGCAACGTATAATCAAGACTTCCGTTTAAGAAAGTTGTCTTGACACATCCTGCTTCTCCCATATCCATCATATCGAATTGATTGGACAGGTATGCTCTAACGTCGGACAATATCTTCTTGAAAATTTCGAGCAAGAGAATGTCATCTACGTATAGCATCAAGAAAACAACCGTCTTGCCCTCACACTTCTTGTACACACATCTTTCGTCAAAGCCCTAATCAAACCCTTAGGACATAACCTAATCGAAGCAAAGGTTTCATGACCGTGAGGCTTACTTAAGTCCATAGATGGACTTTTTAAGCTTCCACACCATGTCTTCCTTTCTTGAACTGCATAGCCATCGGGTAGTTGCATATGGATATTTCCTTCAAGACTTCCGTTTAAGAAAGCTGTCTTGACATCTATTTGAAATACTTCCCAATCCATATATGTTGCTACTGACAAGAGTATACTAATAGACTTGAGCATGACTACTTGAGAGAAGGTCCCATCGTAATTGATACCTTCCTTTTGAGTTTAGCCCTTAGCTACTAGTCTAGCTTTGAAGACTACGACTTTACCGTTAGTTCCTCGTTTCCGCTTGAAGATCCATTTACTCCAATGGCCTTGCGGCTATTCAGGCAGATCAACTAGATCGTATACTTCCTTGTCTACCATGGATTGCAATTCAGACTCCTTCACCTCTTGCCAGAGGTGACAGTCCTTGCATTGGACCGCTTCGTCAAAATTCTATGGGTTCGATTCATCTAGGTCTGGGACTGAGTCAGATGCATCTCCCACTCCAATGAATCGAACGGGTTGGCGAAAAACCCTCCCACTACGACGAGGCTCCACTATAGGTGGTACAAGTGTTTGGGTTGGTGCTGATGGTGGTTTTGTTTCTTTTAAATTTGGACAAGCTATAGTTCTCATTTCCTCGAGAACTATCTTACTTATGGGCTCGTGGTTGTTCACAAAGTCTTCTTCTAGAAATCGAGCGTGGGTGGTGATCACGACCTTTCGATCTCTGAGACTATAAAACTCTCACTCTTTCGTCTCTTTAGTACCCACGAGCAAACACACATCAGTACGAGGTACCAATTTGTCGGTGTCCTTTTCTAGCACGTGTTATTGACAACTCCACACCTTGAGATGTCTTAGACTGGGCTGGTGCCCGGTCCACAACTCAATCGGTGTCTTAGGGACCGACTTGGACGCTACCAAGTACAATGTGTAAACTGTCGTCTCTAGGACATATCCCCAAAACGAAATAGGCAACTCTGCATAATTCATCAGAGGTAGTACTCCCAATGCATCGACCACACGCCCTAGCATAGCCTTTCCTGTAGGAACATCCACAATAGATCCAGTGCACTTGACAAGATCTCCTTTTTTAATAGCAGTATCACTACCAAAGACAACAATCCTTACATTCTCATTCTCAAGATTTAAGGCTATTTCTTTCACACCGCTGGAAAATTCAACCATTTACCCAGCTTGAATCTCGTTCAATCCATAAACCCATGCAATACCATCTCCAACTGAGACCACTCGACCGATCTCATCCACTTGAAAATTCGTGTAAAAGTTGCTAATTTGACTTTCTAATAGAGTAGTTAGTTCTGCAGCTCTGGGAGAGAGTTCCATAATTCCATTCACTATCTATCATTCAGAGAGAATGCCGCGATAAAAAGACTGATTAAGTGAATCATATCAATTGTTGCTTCAACCCAACCCGGGTTTTGCGCAACAGAAAGATCTGCAGTCATATCGTTCAAAAAGGAGATATCATAAAATAATTCATTATTAATAACATGCTCCTTGAGGAGTTCATAGGTGGACCAGTGGTCTGGCATTTGAATTTCTCTTTCTTCTAAAAAGAATTCCACTTTATGAACGATAGTAGAATGAAGTGTCTCTATTTCTACAGGGATGTAAGGATGTAAGGGCTCTGAGTGGGTTGATGAACCCGAACCTGAAATGGATACTTTTGTAAAATCGGAAGAAGAAATAGGGATATTATAATCAGAAATAGTTGGCAAATCTGTCTCAATCAGTTTATTATTATCTACGTCCATAATTGGAATATTTGACCCGTATTGAAATATTCGGAGGTCGCGCATTTTTTGCATTATATTATAGATAGAAGGGAGAATGCCGCGATCAAAAAACCTACTGATAGCAGATGCAAATGGACGCCTGCTTGTTGGTGCTCTGGGCAGTCGATGTGCACCGCTTAGCTCACTAAGTCAAGCTTTTTCCAAGTCTTGTATGGCTATAACGAAAGAGGAAAAGGTTCCTCACTACACACTCTTGAAATCTACATTTCTTAGGAGCAATATCAACAACCTAGACCGACCTGCTTTAAGAATTCCAAAAACATCTAGCGAAGGAGATAGCAAATGGCTTTCAGCTCCTCCACTTTCACTTTATGGCTGCCGCTTCTAACTCTGGCACTCTGAATATAATATCGGGTATGATTATGACTTTTTTGCCCTGCCACTCTCACCTCTTCCGAAAAGACAAGCTTACCTCGATCTGTCATTATCGAGAGTTCAGGACCATAACGTAATTCATTTAGAGAATGCCGATAAGTAAAGTAGATCTAGTTTTGAGATCTAGAAAGCGGTGAATACAGTTAGTGAAGCTAGACTGGAAAGTGGAGTGATGCGACCAACAATATGCGGAAGCAAGAACTCGAACACACGTTAACAGAAAGGTTGGTTCAAACCAAATTACGTGCCAAACAAACGACCAAAACTCTAGTTGGAGACCCGATTGGAAAGTAGGGTACATCAACTCGGATTAAGCTCAAATTTTATCACCAATTATAAACTGAAGTCTCAAACAACATATCCAAAATTCATCGAATTCGCACGAGGGGTTTGGGATTTGGCTCGGGAAGGACTTTTTGGGGCGTTTAGGGTTAAAATCTGGGAACGATGACTTGCTGGAGGGGAAACTGGGTTGGCGTGGGGTTGGGATAGATGCATAGGTAGATTAAAGGCTATATGATGGCTGGGAGAAAACGAGGATGGCTGGAAACGAAAAGAAAAGGATGAAAAACTTACCGAAAACGAACCCCGGATTTACTTGAATCCGAAACGCGCCTAGGATCAATCTTCGCGGCTTGTCTAACCCGAATACTACTAGATATCACGAACGAGACAGATGAATTCAAGTTCTAAAGAAGCCAACTCAAGAACCCTACCAAGAACGCAAGAAAACGTGAGACAAAAATAATCACTCGATTTTTGATTCAAAATTGTCTGCCGTCCAAAAACCTAATTCAAGGACTTAAATAGTACTGATTTTGAATTTGGCCCATAAGTACAACTAGGCTACTAATTCAAAAATATAGAAACCAACTATTGGGCTTAAAAACACAAAGTCTGAGCCCAATTAAAATAAAAAACAAGCATAAAGCAACTAACATAAAAGAAGCCCAATTTCGAGCCAAAAGGGCTTGCTCGAAACTCATCATATTCATCAGTCTTGGACACTGGTCAAATTCACCAATTTGGACTGCTTAATTCCAACATCTTCATCTTCCAATTTCTTTCGGATAATGCACTGGAAATAGCCTTGCAGCTTCTTGGCTCTCAATCTTGTAACTGGGCCTCTCAGCTGCAACTTCGGGTTTGATAAAGTGGAGTCTCTCTGGAAAAGAATCAGAGGCTGCCCTTAGCTGATTAGCGAATTAGGCAAAGCAAAAAAGATGAGATCAAAGTACACTTGAATACTTGATGCCGAACAACAGCAAAACAAGAGCGAGTAGCTTTACCAAAAGCCTCGCAGAGGTGTCCAATTAAACCTATCAAATTCTGAGGCGTAGTAGAAATCCTTTCCCGCAAAAGGGAATAAACTCATTAAACTAGAGTATCCGAAGGAGATCGCGTTACAGTAGAAGTTTTCCTATGCCATCAACAATCTATCAACAAAAGAGCAAGGGGCCACTAGGCGTCAACCGAGTCTATCTACCTTTCCTCGGCATTTGATTTGACTGAGCAAGAACAGAAAAGCAAGTGTCCGAAGGAGCCGGGAAGGAGATCAGGCGGAAAGAAAGAGTTTGATTAGTCCCCTTTCAGTTGATAAAAGCGATTAAACAAGAAATTTCATAAGAGAATAAAAGTTCACATACAATGCTACAAATGGGAAAGAAACCTCTCCTTAGATACAACTCTGTATTGTATCGACGAATCGTTAGTGTCTGAACTGCTTCTTCCAGAATCGATGCGAGACTTCAAACAAAGGCTTCACCTTATGTTGATGGAAAATCTTTGACCCTCTACTCTGGTATTGACCATTGTTGTGTCGGTCATCAGTCTTATTGGTGGAGGTTTGTTTGCCCGGCCGGATCAATCTTCCGATCCTTCTTATGCCATGAAAGGCTCCTCTATTCATGTACACATACGTGGCTACTCACCACCATCCCATTGTTCCATTATCTCTTTGGCTTGGTCCCTCACGACCATTGTATACTAGTTTTTCCCGGGTCGAAAGAGCAAATACGAGGTGTAGAGTCAAATCATTGGATTTTTCATCATCTCGTTATACAGGCATTAAACTGTTCTTTTAGCTCACATGTTTTGCCGTTGTGGCGAAAATTGCTTTTGTGATGTGCTTCTGGGCATCTCTGGAATCGCCATGTTTTTGATGATTTGCAGGTAACCAGTGACATGGATAATTCACAGGCTGATCTTTCTTTTACCAGCTCATGAACGGTATTCGTCAGACTTTCTCATTCCTCCAGGAATTGCAAGACGTAGCTACGCCCTTTTTCCATGAGAGTAGGAAGCCTAGAAGCTTGTGAACACATTCAACCAACTAGAGAGGGGACAAGGGACTGTTAACCTCAAAAGTGAAAACAAACCCGCCGTCCATCAAAAGCAATGAGCCATTGACTTTAGCTGGCAGTAATGCATCGACATGGAGTGTCCTAATTGACCCACAACCAGAGGGGATCCAGTGCTCGCTGTAGAAAAGGGATGCTACTCCTCTTTCTCTTTCCTTCGTTTTCTTCTAGCTTCATAAGCACTTAAAAGATCCTTGCTTGCATGATATAGAGAAATCTCGTGAATTGAGTATCTCACTTCGATTGAAGTGTTTTCCGCTCTTGGTAAAGCTACTTCTCCTTTTCTGTGAATTGTCTGACACTGACACCGGCCGATAGAAACTGAGATATAATATAATAGAGAGGGTTGACCATTCGGCTCCTAATCTCTCTATGTTTGAGTGTCCTATAGGAGTGAGGTTCACTCGGGTATACCACTGTAGGGCCCAATCATCTTATTTTCTTAAAATAATAAAGTTGACCTGAAGCTGACAATACAATCATTTCTTTCTTTCATAACCTCGCTTTTTTTTACTTCAACTTCAATCGGACCAGTCTTCAAAGAAAGATCTGATCTTCAAATCACTTATGTCAGAGTTGGCTCCTCTGTCAGAGGGTTAGATCATTCACCCATTGGGACAGTAGCTTCACTCCTGGAAAACAAGAAATGTTATTTTGTTTACAAGAAAGAGATTAAAATCTCCAATGTGATACCTAATCCTAACCCAGTCGGCGCAGGCATAGTCAAGGGTTGCTTCAGGATTTCCAAGTATGGTGACAAGAATCCAACACCAGTACAAGGCGCTTAAGTGGTTGTGGTTTATCCGGTTCACCGAGGAGCAGGAAAGGCAAAGCCGTTGTAGCAGAGGTGGTGGGGGTTTCTGGGTCTGCATAGCGTAGCCAGAAGCACGAGTAAGATCCTTAGTAGATACTGTTATTGATCCATTGCCAGTGGCGCGAGAATCCTTTTAGAGATAGAGAGAAAGATCAAGATTTAGAGCTTGAAGCGAATCCAGTTGATCTGGCTTATGTATCGGCACCAGCAATAGCTTATCCATCACTGTCTTGTCCAACACTAGTTAAGGAACGGATGGTCTTTGTCTTTCCATCGCTGGTTCTTTGAAATTTGAAATCTGTTGATTGAACAGTTTCTACCTTTTGATGTAGAGATTCATAGTAGGTTATCCATTTTGTTGGAACCAGCTTCTCGAGATATTTCCTACTGATTTGTCAAGGAACTTGGACAATAGTCGGAACGTCATTGTTTGCTTCTGCGAGGATCATCAAGGCGTCTGAGGAGCCTTGATTTTTGAGATCAAGACTATGAAGGAAGAAGGTCCATCCAACCCGATGTTCCAGTTGATGATTACTCCAGTTCAAGGTGTAAGAGAAACCTATTTTAAAGGTTTCCATATACCCGTATCCAGGTTCTTTCCAGACGGAAGCATATCCTATACAGATAGGATTGATGGACACTTCATATGGGACACAGACTCATCTATGTGTGATCCAAGGTGCACGTGTCAAGACGAAGATTCCAGTGACGATGATGACTATGAAGAGGAGGACGAATTCAACCCTGATGATGATGAACTAGATCAGCCGTCATTTTATTCTTCCCCTCAATCATGTTTAATGATGGGAGGATATGATGCGGAATTTCCTCCGTTGTCTAAAAAAGAAGATCAAGTCAATAATATTTTTTCTCGGCCTTACATTCAAAGTCCCGTTATAGAATCTGGAGGCCAAAGGAAATCCTTATCCCAAGGAGAAGAAGTCTTAAATTGGCATACAACCAACGCGGTGGCACAAAATAGATCTCTTTGTTCAATTGATTCAAAGGTGTCCCAAATACTTGAAAAGGTGCAGGATTCTACTGTCAAAGTAAGTTCCATCGAAGTACAACTCCAACAAATTGAGCAAAAGTTATCTCGGAGAATCACTCAACTAGATGAAGAACTCCAAAGTCTCATCTCCAAAAGACAATTCGGAGCCGAGTTCTCTCAAAAGGGAGATGCAGAAAATTGAAGAGGATAAACTTCAAGGAAGATCTATGTTCATGTCACCTCCAAACTTCATCCACACGCCTCCAGACACGCCATAATATTCTAAATATTTTGGTATGATATCAAGTATTCCTCTAGATGTTCCTAAGAGGAGTAAAAAGAAAGAAGCTCGAGGACATGACGATCTAGAAATAAGCACTGCGCCTGCCGAAACCCTTTTGGTGGAAAGTTCTTCAAAGAAAAGGAGCACTGACAAATCTTCAACCTCTTCAAATAGTTCCATGACAACATATAATTCAGATGAAGAAGAAAGATTTGTAGACATATCTTCCATCCTCATGGCGGACAGAACTGAACCAGGTTATAGCCAGTCTTTTACCGAGCCGGTCTCCGAAGACTCTGAGCCCGAGTCTTCTTCAGCTCCATATGTCACCCAGCCTAATGGACGGACATCAAAGTTTACAAGCGGTCATTGGTTCACATTTGACGATATTCCAATCCATAAAAGGCGTGACAGAATGCATACTTTTGCTGCATGGATCGACAATCAGCTCAATCGAGAAGACGCTGAATTGAGACAAGTCCTTAAAGAATTCACTTCCAGATTCTTAGGGACTCTCAGAGAATGGTTTCTAAGCCTTGGTGAATATCGTCAACGCCAAATGTTAAGTGCTCCAACCCCCGGAGAAGCACTGGGAGAAATTCATCGAGAATTTATTGGTGATCTATCTCTCTACAACAAAGTCATATCTCAAGAATATTTCTCAAAGAAGGATCTTGACTGGCATTTCAAAAGGATGTCCGAGAGATTCTATTGCTTGAATGGATACAACGACCCCAACCTAATGTTTATATCGCATCTCTACCAAAAGAGTTGCAACCGGAAGGATATATCACATATCAGCATGGGGCAAATCCATCAAATATGTCTCGCTGCTCTCGACAAGCTTTGCGAGCAACAACATCTTTTCAAAGAAATGCTCGAAAGGCGAAAGATCCCCAAATTCGTATGTGACAAGTCTTACTTGGAGATCAAATGCAAAGATAAAGAATGCAAGTGCTCGCCCTCAAAGAAAAAAGAAAAGAAAAAATTCTTCAAGAAAGAGCACAAGAAGAAATACAGATTCTTCAGATGCAAGCCATTCAGAAAGAAGAAAACCAATCGGTGCTATCTTTGCAATAAAGAGGGACATTTTGCAAAGAATTGTCCCAACAAGCAGAACAAAGCCTCCAAGTTAGCTTCCCAAGCTTTCCTTTCACAAGAAGTTGATCATGACGATGCCGATGTGGAATCGCTATTCTCGGAGCAAGAAGAGCAAGATCAAGAAACAGCTTTCATATTGCAAGAATCTTCTATAGATGAGGCAACCACATCCAACGACGAATTTTCAGATGATGAAGTGCCCATTCTCATGATCCAACCTCAACCTTCACTGAAAACAAACATGATGGTTCGAGAAGGCTTACCAACTCCACATCTTGACGTGAAGATATTACAGACCAAGTATGATAAGCCAATCAGAGTTATTGGAGTCTTGGATACTGGAGCCCGAAGAACCATGATGAATCCGGATATACTTCCCAAACAGATGTGGGATACTCATCATGAGTATTTCTACGCTACCAATGGCCAAACATTCCATACTTCATTGATTTCCAAGCAACCAATTGGAATCCAGCTCTTTCCAGAATGTACTGTCTGGATCAAGATTATTAGAAGCAAACTCAACGGCCACGATCTCTTGATAGGTTTTGATATGTTCTTCAAGGCTCAACATTTGCAGATACTGCCCCGTGGAGTGAAATATAAAAGAAGATTCCAAGCATATACTTCAGTGCAAAAGTTATTTTCATTGCAAGAAACGTCGGAGGATTACCATCAACTCTCCAACGAGCTATCCAAATGTTGCGCTGATTCGCATACTGAGTTCAAACATCCTTTTCTGCTTTGGAAGAATCCGCAGTTTTTCATACAACTGTCGTTAAAAAAGAATGAGGATATCAACTCCACTAAAGCTACACATCCTGGAATGAATCCCGATGAATTGGCACTAGCCTGACAAGAGTGTAATCAACTCCTAGCTCTCGGCCTCATCGAGCCAACCAAATCCAACTTGGCATGTCAAGCATTTTATGTCAACAACCGAGCTGAGCAAATTAGAGGGAAGAAGAGGTTAGTCATTGACTATAAACCCTTGAATTTCTATCTCCTTGATGATAAATTCCCTCGTCCTAGAACCCAAATGCTTTTTGCTCGCCTATCCTAAGCCCGAATCTTTTCCAAATTCGATCTTAAATCAGGTTTCTAGCAATTAGGAATTGATCCTAAAGATAGATACAAAACTGCCTTTTGTATTCCCTCAGCCCAATATCAATGGACTGTTATGCCATTCGATCTAAAGGTAGCTCCTTCTCTCTTCCAAAAAGCAATGAGAAAAATCTTTGAGCCCATACTATAGTCTACCCTTGTCTACATTGATGATATCCTGCTCTATTCTCCAACCAAAGCAGATCATCATATCTTACTCAAAAAGTTCCTTGCCATAGTTCAAGAGTATGGAGTAATGTTATCTGAAAGAAAGAGTACTATAGGCCAAACCAGCATAGATTTTCTGGGAATGAAAATATCCGAAGGAACCTTTCAACCAGCCCCACATATTGCCGAAGAGTTGCAAAAGTTTCCCGATGTAAAGCTATCAGTCAAACAAATTCAACAGTTCCTTGGAATTGTGAATTATGTTAAAGATTTCATCCCAAACAGCTCTCGTCATACCAGTCAACTGTCTAAGCTCCTCAAAAAAAGATGCTCCTCCTTGGGGAAGAAGCCAAACTGATGTAGTGAAACATCTCAAAGAGACTTGTAAAACTCTTCCTCCCTTGAGAATTCCAGGAGAAGGCCAAAGAGTTCTCCAAACTGATGTCAGTGATGAATATTGGGGGGCCATGCTCTTAGAAAAAGCAGAAGGAAGGATGCACTATTGCGCACATGCTAGTGGCTGTTTCAAAGACTCGGAGAAACATTATCATGTTGTCTACAAGGAAATCTTGGCTGTCAAAAATGGAATTAAAAAATTTGAATTTCATTTGGTCGGCCAAAAGTTCATTTTGCAGTTAGATAATACATCTTTCCCGGCAATAATGGAATTAAGAAACAAAGGTGTTCCAGAAAAACAACTCCTCCGTCTCAAGGATTGGTTTTCCAAGTACCCGTTTGAGGTTCAACACATGAAAGGTAAAGAAAATGTTGTTCCTGATTATCTTTCTAGAAAACCCTTCCTTCACCTGATATCTTCCTCTAAGGTCCTTCCCGTCATCTTCATGGTAAATAAGAGGTTAAAAAGGTCTTACGTCATTGTAGGAGGGAAAGGGAAAAATCCATTTATTGAAAATCCTCCAAAACCATTAAAACCTCTAGACCTCTCATTTTCTCCTTCCAATAAACCTTTTGACTCCGTCAAGTCTATTCGACTCTTTGCCAAAGATAACTTGTTCAAATACTTATCCCTATACATCTTAGATGTAAAAGCATCGTTTGAACGGGCATGTTTTGATCTCGTCAAACCTTTTTTAGTGGTAATCCAAGTCGACCAAGACACCATTGTTACTAATAACTATTTTTGGTATCTATGGTGTTTATCTTCCCTTTATTATCATGTTCTTGATCTTGACATAGAAGCCATGGTAGCATTATTTTGTGATAGTGAAAATGATACTACTCTTCTATGGACATTTCTTACATTGTATAAATCTGTGGAAGAATGGTTACATCTTTTATATAAGGAGCTGATTGAAGGTCAAATCTCTTATCCACACCTGGTACTCGTATGCCATCACCCTTATTCCAATCAAAATGGAGGAATCTACCCTATTCCTATGTGCCGTAAATGGAAGACGATTGTTGGTCACGTTTTGAGAAATTTTATGGAGAAAAGGGAGCCACTCCGTTTGAAGAGTTGACCTACACGTCACTTAGTCTTGAGCCAATAGCGAAGACATCATCCTCCTCTATCTCTCTTCAAGAAGGAACAAGTAAAGAGCATAAAGAGACAAAGGAGCCTAATAAAGACAAAGCATGGGAAAAGGAACGGATCATCTTGAACAACCTCTCCAAGTTACAAATTCCAAGAGACAAAGAAGATGCCACCTAAACACTTAGGTGTCTCACATGCAAGCATAACAAGTTCCCAAGAAGACACCTCATCCTTTAGATGTCACTCATGTAAATTTTCATGTATCATGTGTCTTACTCTTATGTAATCTAAAGACATGTGTCTTGCTTTCGTGAATATGTGGATCTCACTTATCTAGATAGAAACACGTGTCCTTTCCTTTTGTATGTTTGTAATAGAGATAGATATGTGAGTTAAGGCTATAAACTCTATATATAGAGTTGTTGTAACCATGAAACCACACATTGAAAAATAAATAAGACCTATCTCTTTATCCTTATGTTTTCTAGCTAAAATACTTGTTCCCTCTTCCAAAAGCCTTCAAGATAATGTCTTGGCAACTATAATCTCTCTAGTATAATTCTACGGTCCCCTTGATTTGTACGGTGATCTTGATAAAAATGTTATTATTGTTCTTGGCTCTAAGTTGTTGATGCCATGGTGCTATGTGAAACTGATGAGCCTTGGGATAATAATGTCATTAGTATCTGATATTCGCCTTGAGGGTACGAATCTATGGGGCTCCCGGACCACTCGTGGTATCAATTTTCATGTAACATGTGTCTTACTCTTATGTAATCTAAAGACATGTTTCTTGCTTTCATGAATAGGTGGATCTCACTTATCTAGATAGAAACACGTGTCCTTTCCTTTTGTATGTTTGTAATAGAGATAGATATGTGAGTTAAGGCTACAAACTCTATATATAGAGTTGTTGTAACCATGAAAACACACATTGAAAAATAAATAAAACCTATCTCTTTATCCTTATATTTTCTAGCTAAAATACTTGTTCCCTCTCCCAAAAGCCTTCAAGATAATGTCTTGGCAACTATAATCTCTCTAGTATAATTCTACAGTCCCCTTGATTTGTACGGTGATCTTGATAAAAATGTTATTATTGTTCTTGGCTAGTTGTTGATGCCATGGTGCTATGTGAAACTGATGAGCCTTGGGATAATAATGTCATTAGTATCTGATGGTATCCCCTTCTCAAGTCTATCTTAGAAAATACGCAAGAACCATGCAGTTCATCTAACATGTCATCTAAGAGAGGGATAGGATGGCGATACTTTACAGTTATGTTATTGATGGCTCGGCAATCACCACACATCCTCCAAGTTGAATCCTTCTTAGGCACAAGTAGAACAGGTACCGCGCAAGGACTCAAACTCTCCCTAACGTGCCCTTTGGCCAGCAATTCACCAATTTGCCTCTCCAACTCCTTCGTCTCCTCCGGATTGGTTCTGTATGCTGGTCTATTCGGGAGTGTTGCTCCGGGCACAAAATCAATCTGATGTTCAATTCCTCGAATTGGCGGTAAACCAGGGGGTGTTTTCACGGGGAAACATCATCAAATTCCTGCAAAACAGAACTAATAGAAGGAGGTAGAGAAGTGAGATCGTTAGAGATAATCAAGTTCTCCTTGTACAGCAGCACGATTAGTGATTTATGCTCGTTCGCTGCCCATTTCCAGTAATTATCCATTGCAAGATAGGATTTCCGAATAAGTCCATTCTCATTCTTCTCCACAATTTGCCCCTTACTCTTCACCTTCTCCGTCTCCTTGGCCATCTGCACTTGATCCTCATAAACTTGCGAAGGAGTGAGAAGCACAAGTGACACCTTCTTCTGCTTATACTCGAAGGTGTATCGGTTGGTGAAGCCATCCTGAGTAACATGACGATCAAACTGCCACGGACGTCCCAATAAGACATGGCTCGCTTGCATTGAGATCACATCACACAACACCTCATCCTCATACTTCCCAATGCGAATAGGGAGTTGAACTTGCCTCGTGACTTTGATGACGCCGCTATCATTTAGCCACTGCAAACGGTATGGTTTGGGATGCTTCACTACGGGCAACCCCAATCTCTCCACCAATCTATCATTTGGTATCAGAGCAAGTTCATAATCCAGGGTTCGTAATCCAGATTTAACGTTTGTTATTCACGTCATGGGTAGCAGTTAGGATTTCATCTATAAATCCGCATCTACGATCTTTTCCTACCCGCGTTAAATTTGTTTATCTTGCACATGACATCTCGTGTGAAAGATATTTTCTCACTGCTCCTTCTCGTTTCGTTGAGTTTGGGCACTCAAAATCCTCCTAGCAACCAAAAGTTGCCCGGTTGGTGGGAAGATTTCTTCAACATCATCTTCTTCCTCATCATCAGAATCCTCCAATGCTGGAGTTTCTTCATCATCCGTCACCACTTCTCCATCATCTCTCATGATCATAACCCTCTTGTTCGGAAACTCTCTAGAGACATGCCCAAACCCTTAACAAGTAAAGCACTTTATGTCACGATTACGAGTTGCAAGACTACTCAGATTTGTTGAATTCGAGGCATCTGTTCTGGGCTTACCAAATGGTTTCTTTTCTTCTTTCTGCGGCGCCTCCTTCTTCCATGGGTTCCCTTTTGACGAGGAACCACTAGAGGCCGATTGAGGTTGCCTCCAACTACTCTGATTCTGTCTCAGGTTGCTGCTGTTGTTACCCCTCCTCTTGAGCTGATTCTCTACCTTTATGGCCATGTGCACCATATCATCCAGCTCCACATAATGTTGCAGCTCCACTCTATCTCGAATCTCCCAATTCAGGCCTTCTAAGAATCTCGCCATTGTGTCTTCTCTGTCTTCTTCTACATTTGCGCGAATCATCGCTACCTCCATCTCTTTGAAATACTCATCTACACTCCGACTGCCTTGCCTCAAATTCTGCAATTTGTTGTACAGCTCACGATAGTAATGTGGAGGCACAAAACGCTTCCTCATTACTGATCTCATCTCTTCCCAAGTCACTATGAAGGGCTCTCTATTTCTTCTTCTACTTGACACTAACTGATCCCACCACACAAGTGCATAATTTGAAAACTCAAATGCTGCCAACTTCACCTTCTTCAGCTTAGAGTAGTTATGGCATTCGAACATAAGCTCCTCCACCTTTCGCTCCCACTCAAGATACAACTCTGGATCATTCTTTCATTGAAAGGAGGGTATATTCATCTTGATATTGCCCAAATTGTTGTCTTCTTGATCTCTCTCCCTTGGTCACCTCTCTCCTACGTCTATGAAGTCATCGTCCTCATATTCAGTCTCAGGCTCTTCATATCTATCGGCACGACGAAAAGGTCTGCCACCTCTTCCTCCTCTTCGTCCTCCACCTCGATGGTATATAATAGGATCATGCCGACGCCTATCATCGTTGTTTCTATGACTTCTCTCCTCAAACTCCCTAGTGATGCGTTCATGTACCCCTTCGATCTTCCTTGTGACGCGCTTCCCTAATTCAGTCTTCAAAGCCTCAAATGACTCTACACAAGGTAAGGATGAGAATGGACTAACTTGCATTAAACTGATTTTCGAAAATTTCTATTTTTTTTTCAACCTCACTTAATGAGGATTCTGAAAACCCTCACGAACGATGAAAATAACTTGTTCGACAAGTTTATAATCAGGATAAAGCGCGTGTAGCCATATGATCTTCCTATGGAAAGGTATGGTTTGTATGGAAAGATTTTGTAACCAATCACTAATAATAAGGAACGTATGGAATATATGGTAACAAATTTAACGCGGGTAGGAATAGATCATAGATGCAGATTTATAGGCGAAATCCTAACTGCTACCCACGACGTGAATAACAAACGTTAAACCTGGATTACGAACCCTGGATTACGAACTTGCTCTGATACCAAATGATACGATTCTCGATGGTATGGAGAATCAAACATGCAAACGGAAGATTGAAAATAGGATTAATAATCCGCCTATATCCCAACGAGATAGTTGAAGCAGCAACTCGGGGAAGATAAATGACACACAACGAGGGATGGTAATCTCGTTGATACGCCGAATGATAAACTCGTCTTGGCAAAACCAAGAGGAACTCGAAACTCTCAAGAGAGAAATAAAACTCACGAAATTGAATAATGATCAAAGTCTCCTTCATCCAATACATAATAAGGAAATAACTGAAAAGGCTATCTATAAGGAAATAACTAAAAACCCTATCTATAAGGCAACAAAGCCCATGTTAGTTAATTAACTTCGAGATCCAACCCATTCGCCACAATAAGATTCATTATTCTTGGGCTGCTTAGTCCAATCTCTGCAATGGGCTTCGTGGATAATTCTCGCTCCCATACTTCTTGGATTAAGCCCATTAAGCTCTCCTTGAACTTCTTAGCTCGAGCTCTTGTGATTGGTCCAACAGGAACACGCACCGAGTCTGGAATAAATGAATCTTGGGTTGCACGGGCTGCATCAGAAAGGCCTAAATCTTATCTCTTATGAGCCGTTTCGAACTATTGGACTAAATGCAGCTATGAGTTCCAGATTAAAAGAAAAGAGGGAAGATAAGAGAGCTTTAAATCAATTACATAAATCGATAAATCTCGCTGGGGCGAAACTAAATTAGTATGCATTAAAGACCAGCTTAATAAAGAACTAGTAATCAAATGGAGTGGTTCCACTGGTCAAGTAGTTTCAAGAGCCAGCCAATCAATAGAGTAAAGAATAAGAAAAAGAACATGGCACACAGTGCTTTCATTCAAGTAGGGGTTAGGGCCAGGCCAGATTTGTGCGGTTAAGGTTGTTGTACACAACCAATCTAATGTCGTCAAGGAAACTCCAGTTGTTCAAGAAAGGAAAGTCCTTTTGCAGCACCTCCGATATGAGGAAGACACTGGAACCCCTGCAACGGGGCAATCCGGGTATTAGCTCTTTGAAGATGAAAACTCAACGCGACATCTGAGGTCCGCAATCATTGACCGGAAGACGAGACTAAAGACACGAAAAGCAGCCCCCATATCTTTCAAATAGATAGATAGGGAAGGTAGTATCGCCAAGGGAAAGGAGATGTCCCTGTGATGTAGAGGGTGTATTGGCTTGGGGTAGGAAGGCAAGGACTAGGCTAGGCTTTCGAGTGACGATTGGCCGAGAGGAGTTCCATCATGTAGCTAGGTACAAATAAGCCAGTAAAAGACAAGTAGAAGCCAATTAACGAGGACAGATCACATGGTTTTGTATTGGTCAGCTTTAATCTGTCGAGTGAGGATTGCTTTATTTCTGAATCTCTTACGAAATGGGCTTTTCCAAACCCTGCCTTGTTAAAAGGGGAGTAGTCTCTGATTTGCGCTCTATTATAGGCTTGGCTCTTATTCTGCCCTATTCCTGAGGTTAAGCCGCGTGGCGATACCCGTGAAAAGCAAAGGACTATTCGCTCTTTGGGTGGGCCTTTCATACTCAAATCCGAACAGGGAATGGACAATTATTCAGTGCACTAAAATCTAGTGAATCTGGTTCACTATTAATGAAAAGCTAGGGCGGAAATGAGGGAACCAAGACAATAATTATTACTAATAATAAGAAAGGGTTAAAGACCCCCAACACCTATAAATAGAAAGCTTCTTTTAGTCTCTATTTAGAATAGAAACATGTAGAAGTCGGAAAGAAAGACTTTCAGTAACACTTATTCCAACAACACTCTTATGGATATCGTCAGAAGACTTGCCACAATTTAGCAAGAAATAGGTCAGGTGGAAAACGATAAGCTCCAACAAGAGCAAATGCTTGATCTCTTCTGGGAACACATGTTGGCGATCGATCCATGTCTCATACAAGATAGTATGCAGGCTATACAGAATCAAATCCAAGCCTTCAAAAACTGAAACAAGGTTCTCCTCGCCGAACAACAAGAGCTCATGCATAGCGATATTATCTTATCACTGTAAAGAGTTAAATGACTGTCGAAAAGTGGAGAGATTTTATTCCTTTGGCAGACAGGGTCTGAGCCGAAGGACTTTCAAATAAGTAGATGGGGTTTCTATAACTATATTGCACATTAACCTATCCGACCCCTCAACACCTAAACCATCGTCGTCAAGCAACGGAGTAGGGATGCCTTAACTAGGATGGGCATAAGGCTCTCTCATTAGCTTGATAGTGGGTTCAGTCCATATACGTAAATGTTTGTTGTATATGTTGAAGTTGGGAACCCGTATAAACAACCAGACATTGCACTCTAGCTTCGGCCGATCCAGAAGAACAACTCGCATATTCAACGAGACCAGGTGCCCACTTCCCTCGAATGCTGCGTTGGAGCGAGTTTTCCACTGCCGAGTCAAGTTCGAGTAGCCATCCATCCCAAACTTTGCTTTAACCCGGTACCAAAAATGAAGTCAATAAGCAAGATTAAAAATCCTTATTCTTATCGAAGAGAAGGAACGAGAAAAACGAAATATTCATATTCCTACTCAAACAAGAAATCCAATAGTTGTAAACTATTCTGTATATAGTAATTCGACCTATTGCTCCACATCCACCCAATCAACTAGAAGGAAAATCTTCGCCACCAGCACTTACTGTCAATCGCGGAGCCACAACCCAACGCCTGGAGCCATCCTTTCGGAAAACACACTTCGGGTAAGAACCTGGGGCCCGATGGTTGCTAGGTTATGTTCTGGCTGATTGATCAACTCGCGTAGCTTTTGCTTGATTGAAGAACTCCTTGGCCCGGTGTAGGACTCAACAATCAAGAAGAAAGTGCGAACAGTGGTGGTTTAGGTCGTCTACTGTCTTTCACCAAGAGCATCGTAGAAAAGTGAACCTGCAAATCTGGAACCAAAGAAGGTATCCCCTCTGAAAGAACAATAGGAACAACTAGACGAAGAAGAAGAAAACTTTTTACGAAAGTTTCATCGAAAGCTAATCATGATTTACTTCGTGTTCCATCTCAACATAAGCTTGATCGAGCTTCATCCTGGTTGGAAAAAACCAACCTTTACCTAAAGGTCTTCCTTCAAATAAAGTCAATCAACTATGACAAATCTGGTCCAGTGGCTTTTCTCCACTAACCACAAAGATTAGGGACTCTAAATTTCATCTTTGGTGCCATTGCTGGAGTGTTGGGCACATGCTTTTCCGTACTGATTCGTATGGAATTAGCATGCCCCGACGATCAAATTCTTGGTGGGAATCATCAACTTTATAATGTTTTAATAACGACTCATGCCTTTTTAATGATCTATTTTATGTTATGCCGGGAATGATAGGTGGATCTGGTAATTGGTCAATTCCGATTCTGATAGGTGCGTGTGACATGGCATTTCCACGATTAAATAATATTTCATTCTGGTTGTTGCCACCAAGTCTCTTCCTCCTATTAAGCTCAACCTTTGTAGAAGTGGGTAGCGGAATTGGGTGAACGGGTCTATCCGTCCTTAAGTGGTATTACTAGCCATTCTGGAGGAGCAGTTGATTTAGCAATTTCAAGTCTACATCTATCTGGTGTTTCATCCCCAACATGCGTGGACCTGGAATGACTATGCATATATCACCCATTATTTACTCCATGTAAATGCAATAAAGAGGAGTTCTATTGTAAATATTTATCGACTCCACTACAGGATAAATATTGAACTCATCTTGATTCATTCGAATTACGGACGTAACCCCTTTTTCATTAATTATTTCCTCGCATTTAAGATTTTCTAAATCCAATAATTAATTGAGTTTGCTGACAACTCACAATTAATTAACATATTTATTCATGAGTGATCCGGTTCAGACCTTTAATATCACATATGGAATAAATTCCCAACTGGCTGGGTTTCTTATTTAATACACCTTTCTGAATGCCTCATGCGGATTTAATCAACTCGTGTCACCGAGACGTGATTCTGTACGACTGACAGTCGAGCACTTCTGGCTAAGCCGACGACTACTACCCAAAACATCACTATTTAGAGTTACGAAAAACTCGCAAGCGTTGATGAATCAAAGCAGCGTATAATCAACCGCCTATACTAATGTTATCGTCAAAAATTAAGAAATGAATTATTGTCCGAGACCTTATTCTAAGTATCAGCACGTTAGAGTTTATCTCACTGTGAAACCACTCAATATGTATATGCAAAGCATGTGTAACCGCTTATACATACCGACATCATTCTGCGAGCTAAGGTCAGTCGCATCAAAATGATATCGCAGCCTTTACCGACTGGACTGTCCAAGTCTATCTAGACTGTGACTTTATATTACAAAGGAGCCGACTGTGTGATCTTCCATGATCATCGATCCACCACACAGTCTACAATTGTAATAAATGGACTTGTTTGCAATTCTATATATGACAATAATAAATAACAAACCAATGATAGAAATATTTATTCTCATTAAAGTGCAATTGAAAACAGGTTTGATACATCGTCCAAGCATAAAGCATGCTTTGAGGTATACAAACCCTAACAGATCTTGTACTCTAAAAGGTTGATCAAATCATCTACCTGTTCGTTTGTAAATGATTTGTGTTCTTTCTCCAATAGATCCTCCAGATCAATAAAATTGATATGCTTCTTCAATGTTGCAGCTGCGCCAGGAGTGTATAGCTCATCAGTGGGCTCTCCTCCTATAACCTGGCCAGCAGGCTCTTCTTCAATAGGATCAAGAATCACTGTCTTGACCTTCTTTTTATTCTTCT
The DNA here is from genome assembly GCA_026898415.1 of Leonotis leonurus. NCBI lineage: Eukaryota > Viridiplantae > Streptophyta > Magnoliopsida > Lamiales > Lamiaceae > Leonotis > Leonotis leonurus. The sequence continues at coordinate 468,544 of JAPKLX010000204.1, read as the reverse complement.
GTTTCTCCTTCTCCTTATCACTCCCTCCAGCTACTTCCTCAGGCTGAGCAGAGGGTTGGTCTAGTGTTGCAGATGTCAGTTCTACTATGGTAGTGGATGGTGTTTCTTCTTCCTGTGTTGGTTGTATTTGCTCAGGTTGATATTGATCTTATGGTGCTGCTGATGTACTGGGCTGATTTTGAAATTGTTGATCTGGTACACCAGATGTACTGGGCTGTTTAGTATGTGCTTCGCCTTGTTCCTCCATGTTTACATCAGGTTCAGCATCTGGTTCTTCCCTGGCTTCCTCTTCAGCCTCATCGTCGGTATCTGGGACAGATTCAAAGAAATCCATTCTATCCTTGTAGAATGACTTCAAGTCCACACTCAGTTGTCTGGCTTCATGTTTAGAGATCGCAAGTGTCTGCTGGTGATATAATCTCTCTTAGCTCAACAACAGTTGAAACGTCAAAAATGTTCAGAATGGTGGCCTCTTCTATCTTCAACTCTGCAATTGTTTTGACAGTAAGCAGTGCGTCAAGGACATAGTACTCGCTGTCCTTGATCAACAAATAAGTTTTCACACGACGAGCTGCTGAATAGCTCTCTAGTGTCATCTGAACGCCTATAAAATCTTGTAGTATCGAGTAATCTGCTTCATTTTCCAAAAGCTGGACTACCTCCTGAGCTTGTTTCCTCTTCTGTGTCTCTTAATCAGTCTCCTCTTCTTCTTCCTCACTCATCTTCTCCAGATGATCTGGTGAAGGTGTGGCTGTCCTAGGAGGTGAGAAGTCATTTTCCTGCATGGGAGCATAAGAAGATTCAGGCATAACATCTTGAAGAATATCTTGGCCAGGATCTTTAGATTCTGCTTCTGGTGAGGCAGGTTGTGTCTTCCTCAACCTCCTCCTCTTCTGCTTAGGTTGCTGTGTAGTGGAAGAAGCTTCAGTATCTGAAGAGCTCGCCCTCTTCGCTGGTTGTTTCTTCTGTTTTTTTTCCTTGGGGTCTTTCTTCTTCTCTTCCCCCTTGGAGCTACCCAAGTTGGATTTGAGTTCCCCATCTCCATCAAGTGCTTCATGTGAACATCGTCCTTGACCTTGTTAAACAAGGCAGGAGACAGGCATAGAGACATCTCGAGCTGGTATTGCTCCTTAGGCAGTGTGAGTTGTGTGTTGAATGGTATAACCCCCTTCCATGCTTGTTGTTTGAAGAACTTTTCAACAATATAGCTGATCTTGGTGGAATACCTCAGATTCCTCTTCACCACCAATTCAACGATCTGGTCTGTATTGTCCTTAGTCTCCACAATCACTAAGAAGGTTTGCCTTTAATCTAGTAATACCGTTTGTCTCCTGCTTCTTTCACCATCATCTTCTGGGGTCTTCCCATTTTTCAGATTAACAACTTGATCTGGTATCTTCTGTCTATCAACTACGAACTTGGTTGTGCCTGATTCTCCAGTGTAACCTAATCCAGCTTTTAATCTGCTTTTATTTTGCATATCTACGATCATATTGACACGTTCACTGCTCTTGTTGATTTTACTCATGTTTTCTCGTCTTTTGAAGTTTCTTTTCAACTACTTCCTTTCTGGTTATCAAGTCTTTGACCTTTGAGTTGAGTGAGTAGATCTCCTCATCTTTTGTTTTGATCTGTTCTTGGAGATCCTTCTCTTTTGTCGAGAACTTTGTATTGGCTTCACTGAGAATCCTTACTGCTCATTCAGCTTGTCATTCTCCTTATTGACATCTTGAAACATCTTCTTCAAACTCTTGTAACTTTTGAGCATCTCATTGATCTCTTCCCAAGAATCATATACAGTTTTGTTAGATGAAGTAGAAACGTGTGAGTTTACCTCATTCTGATCAAGGCCATTGTCAATTCCCATGTAGCATTCATCTCAATATTCTTCTTGTTCATGTGCATAGAATGCTTCATCGTTCTCTGATGTGCTGTCAGAGAAATGACTTAAGCTGCTTGAGTCTTCTTTAGCTAGAATAGCCTTGCGCAATGCTTTAAGTTTACGATCTCTCTTTGCTCTTAGCTCTTCTCTCTGACTCTTGGAAGGTTGGGGCAATCTGTCTTGTGTTCTACCACAACCATAGCAAGTATAGTCAGTAGAATTAGTGGATTTATTAGAACTTCTTACCTCAGGTTGACTATCAGATCGATCTTGGTCTCTACTTTTCTGGTATTTATTCTTTTTGTCTTTGTAGAACCTACGATAATTTCTCAATCTGGTCTCCATTTTATCCATTTTCTTTGCAATCATGGCAAATTCTTTGAGCAGTTTGTCATAAGAACTCTCTTCTTCTACTAAAGGTGCAGCTGGTTCTTCTGCTACAATCTTGGCTTTGAAAGCTACCTCCTTTTGTTTCTTGGAGCTGCTTTCACTCTTCTTGTTGGATGAGTGATCTGATCCATGAATTCTCTTCATATAACATTCATGACTAGCTAGATGATCAAATAACGCTTCAGTGGTGCGCATATTGAAATCAGCTCTTACTGGTTGCATAGTTGCATAGATTTCCAAGCTAGGTGGTAATGCTTTGATGACTTTGAGATTCTTCTCTCCCAGGGTATACTTGTCTTTCTTGAAAGCAGATACCTCCAGTAAAATTTCAATAAACTTGTTCTTCATTTGTTCAATAGTCTCTCCAGGTCTTATTTTGAAATCATCAAACTTGTTGCAGGCCATCGAAAGCTTGTTCTTGATCATGGCTTTTGATCCAAGGGTTCACGCAGTGCTCCCACATTTCTTTATCAGTATATAAATCTTGGATTTTAGCTAGATGGACTCCTTTGACTGTGCAGGAAATGATTCCTTTTGTAAAATCATCCAGGTTTGCTTCACATCGTTCTTAAGAAATGTACGTTCTGGGATCTTTGAGTATTCTTTTACTACTCCAGTTTTAGTGATACGAGTCTTCTCCTCATAAATGGCCAGTGGACCTTCTTCTATCACTCTGCACATCAGGCATTGATGAGCTTTCAAGCATGTCTTGATTCTGAAATTCCATTGTATGTATCCTTGGATAGATAATTCATCGCAAGCTCTAATGACAGAAGATTCCATAATGACAGATAGAGTGTACGTGAATGAAGATAGGTTTTCTTAGATCTATTCAAGTTGACCACGCAGGTTTCAACCTTGTGAAATAGTAACAATGGTCAGTTGAACCACTACTCTAATACCACTTGTTGGTCTCGAAAGAGTAAGGTTTGGTGTATGGGGGGGGGGGGGGGGGCAATACACCAAATACAAACTTTTCAGTTTATTTGACAAGTTAACTAGAGAGATTAAGCTTTGTCGAAGGGAGATTGCTAGGTTCGACAGACCAGGTTGACTACCAGATCGTCTAGTAATCTGTCCAGCTAATATCTCTCTGGTGTGTTACACTAAGCAGATAGCAAGAGCAATCTTGTTATCCAACAGAGTGTAGTATGTGGAATATGATGGATTCAAATTATTGCTCTTTATTAGAAAACCTTTTGAAACGCTTAAAACGAATATATTAAGCATTGATTAAAACAACGCGAGTTTGTATGCAAGTGTTGGGTTAGTGTATAAACAACTGAAAAAAAATACGTAATGTAAAGAACACAGTCGTATTGCGTGGTTCGGGAAACCCCCTACTTCCACGGTCCAATCAACACTAGATTGGTTATCAAATACTAAGATACTGCTCTCTTCTTTATATTCGCTGAGAACGAGCCACAAGTTCCTTACAACTTATGCACGAATAGGGTCGTGTCCCTTACAACTTGCATATAAATCTGCTACAAAGTACCTTCATGTTAATCCACTGTTCATCTTCCACTTTCACTTTACCTTGGCATTTAAGATTTCTTACCCTTCGCATATTCAAACTCACTCCTTTTCTACAAAAAATTTTCAAAGCTTTTCAAGACCCTTCAAAACCTCTAAATTTCTCTAATGGCGGAATCAATCATGAAGTTCCTAATCGTGTTACCAAAGTTCAAAAACACATTTCTCCAGAATCATATGTGGTTCATCATACACATGGATTTCAAAAACTCGAAGAACTATATGCTTTAATCAAAAGATGCCAAGGTTTATTTTGAATTTATTTGTGCTTACATATGCCACTGCACTATATATGCTAGTTTTTGAATGGTTGCCATTACTGTATGTAGAGGACCAATAATTAAATTATCTTACACTCTATTGAGCCCATTTATTTAAAGATTATAAGCCCATAATTATTATAATATTATTAAATTAAAACTCTTCCTTATAATCCTCAACCAATAACCCTATTTAATCTCACACTCCTTTATCTCCATGAGAAAAACCATCTGATTCAGAATTTCTTCACCGATCAAATCCTCTCCCTTTTCCCAAATAAATTCTTCCATTTTCACAATAAAATTATTCACTTGGGAATTCTACAGTCCATCCATAGAGCACCATCAAACTGAATAGCCGAGGATCTCCTGCAAGGATAATTAGTAGTACAAACTTTGAAGGTTTTTCTTAACTTCTCATCTGCCAAATTCTGAATACTTAGGTTATCTTGTAATTAGGAGAATGGTACGAAAGAAGTATAATTTTGTTTATATATATATACGCGTTTTTTTTATTATCTTAATTGCTTAGGAATCTGTGATTTTAAAGCTGATGTAGATTTAAAATATATGTAATTATCAGTGTGTGCGTGCATTTGTGTGTGCCTTTGTGTGTGCGGGTGAGTGTGTCAGTGTGTGTCAAGCGTGAATATATATATATATATATATATATATATTTATGTAGTATGGGTGTGTGTACAGTAAGCTATATACATATATAGTAGAATGGTGTGTGTAATATAAATATACGTATGTGTTATATAAACATATATATATATGCTGTGTGTACTATAAGTCTATATATGTATATTAATAGATGTGTGATATATATGTTGTACGCATGTGTGTGTCAAGTGTGTGGGTTTGATATTATGCAGTATGCTATACCTATATATATATATATATATAAATATATGTGGGTGTGTGAGTGTTCAGCATATAAATATATGTAGTATGCGATATATATATAGATAAATGTGAATATGTTATATATATGTAAGTAGTACAGTATGTAAGTGGAATAACGTTAATTTACATTCACATCTGTATAAGTCGATACAAACTGATTACATTATGTTGATTATACAGTAGTATGTTAATGCATTAAATAACTATATATAGATTATTACATTAGAATTCTATTTTATTTTAGGTGCGACTCCGTGATCTTATACCTATCTATTGTTGTGTGGTCGCCGGCGAAGTATTTGTTATCAGGTGGGGATTTCTATCTCAGTTAAATGTAATTGCTTATATTTTTACTGTATGCGTTACGTGTTGTGTTGAAATGCTAAATTATGCTATGTGATATGCTTTATGCTATCTATCTATGAAAAGTCTTGCGCAAGCGTACGAAGGCCAGGGACTCAGTAAAGGGTCCAGGATCCGAAAGGATTCTTGGGGTAAAAGCCCACCGTGCATTACATTATATATTCTACGGGCATTTGCATGATTCGTTTACGTGTCGTTTAAATATGTGTTGTTACATGTCCCCACGGAGTATGTGGATATACTCACCCCTATGATTTATTATCTCTACAGGTTAAAGAGGAGCCCGGCGTTGGCGTGGTAGTAGATTGGCTCGTTTCCATTTTATTTGATTTGAGTTTTAGACTGTTTTCCCATTATTTTTATTTAAAGACTCAAGTGTCATTTTAAGCTTCCGCTTGTTTCAAGGAGCTTTCTTTCTTGTGTTTTTGGAAAAATAGTATTTCTATTCTTTTGAAATTTAGGACGTTACACTGTATCTGACATTTAAACTTTTCTGCACATCATGTTGTTATGATTAAGTTCTCGATAGTCATCGGGTATCTATGCTTAAGTCTTACTTGATTTTATTTTCTGAGAAGCATGATTGAGAGCCATATATAGATATCTATGTGTTTCTTGAGATTTTGATAAATGCAAGTTGAATATTGGCATTGTTGTTTGAAGATATGAAGAAACCTAGAAAAATGCATATATGATGTTCATATAGTTTATGCATAATTATGGTTGAAACTAATATAATTTGGTTTAAACTTGGATTATGTGTTATTAATTTATCAAATTTCTTCTCTAGGATTCCACAATATTGTGACATCACACCCGGAGATGTACTTGCCAAGGCAGACCGTCATCTTCTATTTGACGTGGGAAGACTACAACAGATGAAGCGATGATACTGATGCCGATAGGAGATCGAGATACATTATGAGTTGGCCTGAGATTACAAAGGCTCAATTACAAGAAGCTAGTGAAGAGATGATGATTATTCCAACCACTTATACAAGAAGAATGTTCTCCCAAACGTTGCTAGCTCCCGAGTACAAGCTATTATGTGACTTCGTGCAAAGAGTGTTCATGACACAGAGTGGATCTTACGACCAGGTCACTCCTGCCAAGATGAGGATATTAACTGTTGCAGTACTCAACCTGCCAGTTAATTGGGGAAGAGTGCTATTCAACTTGTTGGCGATGGAGGCAAGGCTAGTAATCATTGGCTAGAATGACAAATGCGAGATCAATAGTGTAAAGAGACAGTTGAGGCATGCTACGAAGATAAGCTTTATTATTGAAGCCTTGTTCAAAAACCAAGCTTGGAAAGAGGTTGTACCTTTCAACAAGAAGAATACTTTGCCCAAGGAGCAATATCAGCTCGAGATGGCACTTGGATTATCACCTACCTTGTTCAACAAAGTAGAAGACAAGGGCCACTTGGAGCATTTATTAGAGATGGGAAGGTCGAACCCAACCTGGGTTGCACCAACCAAGGGGGAACCCAAGAAGGACAAGCAAGATAAAAAGGAAAAGCATAAACCTGTCAAGAGGGCAAGCTCATCTGAAACCCAGACATCTTCACCATCACCACAGACCAAGAAAAGGAGATTGAGGAAACAAAAATCAGTTTCACTAGTTGTTTCACCTGATCGGGAAGTACTTGACAATATTCAGCCTGTCCTCAAATCAATGGACGAGTTGAAGATTGAGGAGGCCACTCTTTAAAATATTTTTGATGTGTCTTCGATAGTAGAAATCAGGGAGACATATCACGAAATGGTATTGGGGAGTGCCAAGCATGAAGCAAAGAAGTTGAAAGTCAACCTGAAGTCATTCTACAAGGAGAAGATGAATTTCTACAATTTTGTATCTGAGTCAGATGATGAAGGATTAGAGAATAGAAGAGAGCAATCTGCTCAATCAAATCACGTCGATGATACCATTCCAGTGGGGATCCAAGAAGAGGCCGCACCAGAACAGCCCAGTACATCAGAAACTGCACCACCAACAGATCAACATAAACAAGGTCCACACCCAGATTAACTACCGTCTACTTTACAGACAGCTCAACCAGAGCAGCCATCTGAATCCCAACCAAAGAAGAAGACCGGGAGTGATAAGGAGATGGAGAAGGAGTCAGAAAAGGAGAAGGAGACGAAGACTGAATAAGAAAATTTGATTGAACCTGAAGTTGAGGAGGTTGAGGAGGAACCTGTTGGACAGGTCGTAGGAGGAGAACGAACAAACAATTTGTACACATCTGGAGCAGCTAAAAATTTAAAGGTTCGCGTTGGTTTTTATGACCTGGAAGATTTATGGAACCATACCAACGAACAAGTTGATGACCTAATCGATCTAAGGGTCCAAGACCACCTTAACTCTCTACATGCAATGAGATCCAGACCAGGGCAACCAAGGTGCTCACTGACTTCAATGACCATCAAAAGAAATATGTCGATGACATGGAGAATGTTTTGAAGAAGAGGGTCAGGATGCCGTTGAGGGCACGGAAAAGACTCTTAAGGATGATCGAGATGCAACTGATCTAGCTAGAGGGAAGTTGGACTTAAGATTGGAGAATTATAAGAAGAAGCTTGATGAGATCACCAAGTCTCTATCTGCTGTTGCAGAACAATAGAGGACACAGATCGCAGAAGCCGTTCGGCAGAGCTCAGCTTCACTATCAGCTGAGAACAAGGAGGCTACTTCTTGTGATCTCAAACACAAACTGCATGATTTCGAAAAAGAAAGGTTCAAAGAATTCTTGAAGAAGAACCTGCACGACACATTCATTGAAACACAATATCTGACTCAAGATGTGATGAGTCTGTATTTTTCAAAGGTTGATGATCTAGAGAAGGACAAGAGCAGATATGACAAATCACTGGCTCTGGTTAGCAGCGGACATAATAACCAGATTAGTGAAATCAACCAGAACATCACAGCACTACTCAACTTCAAAATGAACGTTGAAGATAAGCATGCTAAGCTGGAGAATGAGATCGACTCTCTTCTCACACTCATCAAGTCCGTAATTGATGATGTCGAAAAGGGGGGAGGTCGAGGATTTAACGTCCTAATTTTTGAAAATATAAAAATACTATTTTCCCAATCATAAGAAATAAAACTCCTTGAATCCAATAAATAAAAAAAAATGTTGAAAAAAAAGTTCAAATAACAATAGTGCGGAAGCTTAAAAATAACATTTGAGTCTTCAAATAAAAATAACGGGAAATCAGTCTAAAATTCAATCAATATAAAATAAAAACGAGTCAATCTACTACCGCCACGCCAACGCCGGACTCCTCTTAGCCTGTAGAGATAGTAAAACATAGGGGTGAGTATAACCACATACTCCGTGGGGACATGTAACAACACATATTTAAACGACATGTAACGAATCATGCAAATGCCCGTATAATATCACATATTGCACGGTGGGTTTTTTACCCCAAGAACCCTTTCGGATCCCGGACCCTTTACCGAGTCCCTGGCCTTCGTATGTTTGTTCAAGACTTTTCATAGATCGATAGCATAAAGCATATCACATAGCATAGTTGGCATTTCAACACAAAACGTAACGCATACAATAAAAATATAAGCAATTACATTTAACTGGATTAGAAATCCCCACATGGTAACAAATGCTTCGTCGGCAACCACACAACAATAGACAAGTAGTATAAGATCACGTTGTCGCACCTAAAATAAAATAAAATTCTAATTTAATAATCTACATTAACATACTGTTGCATAATCATCATCATTCATGCTTTCCTATATCTATATCTATTATAAGCGTACTGTACATGTCTTCTAAATTTCAATTTGGAAATTGGTGACTAAAGTGACACACACAACACACATATTTTATATATATACGACACATATATTTATATATATAACACTCTGCACTATCACACAATTACATATATATACCACATACACGCATACACTATATATATATATACATATATATATATGATACCGCACACAATATATATAATATACATGCATATATATTTATATATTGTATACACACACCACACGCACACATATATATAATAACACACACATATGTTAATATACAGCACACTCACGCATCATAATAATAATACCATTTTGATGTTTATCATCATTGTCTTCCCACTATGAGTTCATATTAAAATTATAATAGGTATTTTCTATAAAAGGTAACAAGATTTAGAGTGATATGACTATTGCACTAACATACGTTTATAAATTCTTAAATATGTAACCTCGGTAAAAAAAACTAAAGGAAGCAGTAATCATCTATCTATACTGCATACCATTAATATGCATGAATTTTGGGTGTAATCTTCTCTAATTAAATGAAAAATCGATGCGTTTATAAATTAAGCAGATGAGAAATTAAGAACCTGATCTGTACTCGACTATTCAATCTGATGCTGCTCTATAGATGTACTCTAGAATTCCCAAGTGAATAATTTTATTGTGAAAATGGAAGAATTTATTTGGGGAGAAGAGGATTTGATCGGTGAAGTAATTCTGGACTAAACGGTTTCTATAAGGAAATAAAGGAGTGGGGGATTAAATAGAGTTAAAATATATCTCTACCCTTAAAAAGTGGAACAACTCTAACCAATATATAAATATAACTTAATAAATTAATCCTAAAAACTAAAATTCTCTAATATCAAATATATATGTATATACCAACGGGACTCTATAGAGGAGGAGGTAAAGGTAAGGCGAAGAAGCAAACGAAGAAGCAGACCACTCCACCACCAGCCAGGCCCACACAACAAGCAGATCAACCAGAGCGATCAATTCCAAATAAAGGGAAAAAGCCCATGGTTGAGTAGATGCATGAAGGTGTGTGTCAAGCTAGGCTTGTGATCCGATCTTTCATGCAAGATTCTATAAGGATAGACCCAGACAGCTTCAGAGAGAAGCAAAATGCGCTGTGAGGGAGAAAGCTTTTGGCCCTCTGCCTTCACCACCCAGATAAAATCTCTCAGCAAAGAAGGAGAAAATCGGAACGCTTTATAGCGTATTTATTTGGCAGAAGAAGACCCCATCATCTTGTTGAATGAGAACTGATCAAAACTGGGTTCATCTTGAACCATTACTTTTTGAGAGAACCTTCTTATTCCCAACAGTTAGCATTTGAATGGGAACTGCTTACTTTACGGACTCATCTGATCTATAACATTTGAACGGGTTATCTGATGACAATATCTCTTTCTCTAGAACTCAATTTTAATGCTTTATATTCGTTATAAATGATAAGATTAACCCTTCTGGTAGTTTAAACCAGACCACTCTTATGGTTTTATTTAGGGTTATCCTATAAAGTGTGGTTTCAATGTCATCAAAAAGGGGAAATTGTTGGGAACCCTCATAATATTTTGTTTTGATAATGTTCTTTCGAAACAAAAACTTAGATTTTTTTTACGTCTCGCTTGCTAGACTAAGCCATCTCAGATTGTAACTGGGAGATCACGTAACTTAAAAAGTGAACCTGATAGGGAGCGAGCCTAGTTTTATTTTTTCTAGCCTTAGAATGCTGTAAAGAAAAGACTAAGTTATAAAGTCTTATCTATAGAAAATCAACGTATACCAGCGGACCTGATGCAAGCAGACAACTTGATCACTCAACCTGGACCAAACTTGTTCTACACCTAGCTGTTCTTATCAACTTAAGGAGCACATTTATATTAGATCACCTCGTTGGAAAGTGAACCTGACCTCACTAGCGTAGTCAATGAGTTATCAACTTGTTCTACAGATTATTAAGATAGAGATTATGTGATTTTCGGGCAGACAATGAGTTACCTGAAGTTTGCATAGTCATTTGATATCCTTAAAGTCATCTGGGTATACAATGCATCACCCGATGTACTTAGAGATAATCCCATCCTTACACCACGTCACCAGGATTTTTGAAGAAAGAAGGAGAATCAATCATAGATCAAGAGATGGAAAGAGATCAATCAACGTGTCTATTACCAAATCAAGGAGATCTCGCTAATTTTTATCTACATGGCAAGAGGATCAATTAGGGATTCAAATATGCGATTGTCAATCAAGCATTTAATGCTCGCCAATCAAACCAAAGGTTAGAATTCTTAATTTCTGAGTCTATAAAAGCTATGAACAAAAATCTGGAGATATGCACGTGGGCACAATATACTGACGAAGCTATTATACACGATAGATTCAACAAAGCTCTAACTGCTGAAACACTGTCCCAAAATCTATGCAACATCGAAGTATTCGACGACGAAGATTTCACATTCCAGAATTGTTCAAAGCTGTTCGTGAACTTAATCACACCCTCCATTTAAGTCTTGTCTTATTGAGAAGGAGAGATGATATCTTCGCTAGCTTAGTAGTTTTCTAAGTGGATTAACGTGAAGGTATTGTAGCAAGTTTATCTCCAAGTTGTAAGGGCCACGACCCTAATTCGTGCACAAGTTTCCATCAAGTTTTCACTAGAATTTGTGGCTCGTTCTCAGCGAGTTTAAAGAAGAGAGATTATCCTAGTAGTGGATATCCGATCTAGTTTAATTGTATCGTGGACATATGGATTTTCCCGAACCACGTAAAAACAACCGTGTTCTTTATTATACGCATTTTATCTTTCAGTTGTTTTACTCTCTAACGCTTCACTTGTACGCAAACTTGCATCGATTTAATCAACTCTTAATATATTCGATTAAGTATTTGCAAAGGTTTTCATATAAGAGCTACCAACTAAATGCACCATCTTCCGCACACTACACAGTTTAAAATAGCAAGATCACTCTTATTTTCTGATCTGCGTAACTCACTTGAGAGAGCACTACTTGGACAGATCGAGTAAACCTAGTATAGCGAACCAGATCTGCCACTGCAAACATGTGGATGTTCGACATCATTTCTAACGCTATCACATCGAAAAGAAGAAAATCCAGATCGAGAAAATACATATCGACGTATAGCGAGCTGATATTCTTACAAAGGCACTAGCAGAAGATCGTTTAAAAATGCTATGTGGGAAGCTGGGTTTGGTAAATCTATATGAGCATAATACTCAAGTATAAAATATAGATCATTTTCATTACGAACCATCTTTATAATACTAGCTCATAAACGCAACTGTATTTGTCTACTTTACTTATAGAAATAAATGTATTTCTAAAATCACAGTTGGTTATGTCCTTATAGTGGAACAACTAGTTGTTATCCATAAAGAAATCAAACACAGCGAGCTGTTCATTCTCTATACGCAATACAACTTGGAACATTTAGTATAACACAGATCGTTCAACAGATCGATCTAGTGGTTACTTAAATTTCTCAACTACATTTGAATTACTAACAAGTTGTTTTGTATGATTCTTTAGTAAAGAACAGCCCGATCAACAGATCGATTTGCCATTCGATATCACGTGCAGCTAACTTTTATAAAACACTAATGTATTTCAAGCCATCTGTTATTAGCAGGTGGTTACGCAAAGGCTGGACCAACCATGCTAGAAATATAAATACAATTTATATCGCTTAATGGCTGCACACCTCAGTACCAGCATCGATGAAATGATGTGACATCTTGGAAGAGAGGATGAAGATAACGTGTACAAACAAAAAGACTTTTAGGCGGCAAATGATTAAAATGAGGGAGTAATCTCAACCGTTAAATGATTTTACTTTTATTGCTTTAATCTCATCCATTCAATATGTATCTATATATACATCAGTGTTTAACCGTCTTCTTCCCTGCACTTTCAAAAACCCTTTCAAATCCTAGAAACCGCCATTTTCTTTTTCTCGAGCTTTTATGCAAATCCTATGTTTTCGCTCACATATTTCTACAACATTTTCACAAAATCTAAACACCTCATCATGTCTGATTCTGCGTCATCATCGTCATCATCTCATGCATCTCCGATTCCATTGTCTGAGATGATTCATATAATCGAGGCTAAACTTTCGCCTTAGCCTCGTGCAGTGTACAACCATCATGGGTTTCGCACCCTTGATGTGCTATTTGCAAAGATTCAGGCTTGCAAAGGTTCATTTCTATGTGTTTGTAGAATCATGCTCTAGGATTTCGGTGTTACTGTGTTCTAGATTAAAAACCTGATGAACTCTACAAAATCCATTAATGTATGTAATCTTGTTTAGTGTTGTGTATTTCTAATATGAATAAGCGTGTTTTTGTCTCAAATTGACTTTTGAATTGTGTGTCTATAAACTGAGAAAAATGTTAGTTGGGATGACACATGCATAATTTGACTATAAACTGCATTAATCATGTTCAATTCTATGTTAATATGACTAATGAATGCCCATTACTGCACTTCCATGACTACACATTGTTGCAAAAATTGTGATCATCTGTCAACTGACAGATCATATACAACGATATGCTTTGGGACACAGGCATTAAACAAAATCGAGATGATACTACAAGTATAACACCTGGAAGATGAAGGAGAGATGATCCTTGATGATGTCACAAATGAGCACCCGGCTTCACATGGACAAACAAAGCATTCAATAGGGGGATGATGTTTCCCATTTACTGTCCGCTCCTTAGACATGGAGGGACATATGACGCAATCACACTAGTGAAGATGAAGGTGATCACAACCGTACGGCTCAACTTAAATATCAATTGGGCCAGATCGCTACTAAACATAATAGTTGATGAAGTGCATTAGATCGATATGCGACAAGATTCTGATGGTAACTGCACATGGATCAATATCAAGCGGCCTCTTCGTCTGTCCACCAAGATCAGCACAATCATCGGAGGATTTTTCAGCAAGGATAAATGGAACAAGGGAGTACGGTTTGATGAAGAATGGATTCTACCTAAGACTCGACATCAAGTTGAGATGGCTATTGGTACAACATCTGAGATATTCTTGAAGGGTCACTAATGAGAAAATCAAGAACGTTCTGCTTCAGATTGGAAAATCGAACCCCGAGTGGGTGATTCTAAAGCAAAAGCCAACTGTTGGTGAAGCAGCTGCTGCTCAGGCTGGAGAAGAGTGAGCTCCTAAGAGAAAACCAGTTGGTAATCCTAAACCAGTTGTTGCTGCTAAGAGAAGAAGGCAACCAAGGAGCCATCTCCTGTGGTTGAAAAGAAACAGAAGAAGCAAACCAAGAAGGCACCAAAGAAAGAAACCAAGAGAAAAACCACTGCTATCATCAGCGATGCAGAACCAATCACTATCATTTCACCGCAACAGCTGCCTGCTCGAGAGATGGATGCTCGAGAAGCTGGTGATAGTGAAATTTTGGAAGATGTGGAAGTCAACCAATAAGAACATGCTGCAGATGACTTAGATTCACGAGTACGAGGAGCTCAACTCAATTTTCAACAGATTCAAGAGAAGGCAGCTAAGATCGTTCTCGAGCTTATGCATGGGATCAATCTGACTCCAAACGTTTTACATTCTTGAAGCTATGCTCTTACTTTTCTCCATCAATAATCTCAAAGTGGAAGAAAACCAGCTGCAGACATACTTCAGATTTTTAGATGTTCCAGATGCTCGATAGTATTTTAGAACTTATGTACTGACAAATATGAAAGAAGAAGCGAGCGAGCTGCAAGTCGATCTCGCTCCTCTCTACACCAACGAGTTGGACTTATACGATCTCGTTGTCGACCTACACTCTGGTGATTTTTATGATGCATTCTTCAACTTTGAAGAATCCACAGTGGAGAAGAAAGAATCATCTGTTGCTGCTGAGACATCCACATCAAAGCCCGCTGCTGATACTTCCATTCCTGATCCACCTATTATTGAAGAAATAGTGGATCCAACTGTTGAAGCAATACATGGAGACCCACCTGTCTCTGAAGACAAGACTGAACAATCTGCTGGAGAAACACATGAAGAACAACATGATGTAGACATGATGCACTCACCCATGAACCACCTGTTCAAAAAGAGAAACCAGATGTCACAGAGGAGATCTCTCATGATGCCACTCCTACAAAGAAGAAACCAGCTCCCTCATCTCACATCATCACTGGCCCTTTGGTTGATCCTGAACCATCTGGGGAGATTTAAACCAAACAAACAACTCCTGACGATTACGAGCATTACTCTCTCGACGAGCTGCATGCCTCTCTCCCTGGGCCAATGACAAATGAGCACATCACTCAATTGATCTCAATCAGAATCAATGACAAGAGTGTTGCTTTAGCCAATTTTGTCTTTACTGATGCAAAGAAAGCCCTTCAAACTGTTGAGGAAAATTTCCAGAGAGCTCATAATAATCTGTCTGAAGAATTGCACAAAGATTTGGACGGTGATAGAGATGTCTTTGACAAATACAAGGTATCAAACAATGCTCGACTCGAGCTGCACATAGCTGAGGTCGACAAGTGTGATGAAAAGTTTAAGGTGACAAGTGCCAAAATGGTTATTGAAGTCAAGAACAATGTGGAATAGCAATATCTTGACATGGAGAAGACCACCATACCCGCTGTTGTCAAACAAGAGGTACCAACTGTACTCAAAGATCTAAGGCTTGAAAGCTTACCTAACTATCTGTCATAACACGAGGTATCCTCCTGCCAAGAACAGAGATTCCAGCAGGGCCTTATGAAACCTCGGATTTTTGCGGAGGAGATTCCATGGGATCAACCATAAAGGGGAACCTACTTCCATGCCTTTGTCCGACCGAAAAGGTGGATACATTTTACACCCGTGAGGAAGACGAACAAAGGACAACTACATGCCAACCTTTCTTCAACCAAAAGCATCGTTGAAAAGTATAGAGCCAATTTACGAAGGAACGCTACTTTTGTAGAAAGTTTACGCGAATTCTTTTCAAGATTTAGAGAGTTTTCTCTTTTTGAAAACAAGAAATGAACCTCCTTCCTTCATCTCAGATGCACAGTGAATCGCGGAGCGAAGACCTTTGATGTTAATGGAAATAGGAATATAATATTTCAAAGAGCTGTTAGCAGGGCTTGTTCACGAGGGTTCCCAACACTTTCGTGTGCAGTTCCGCCCCCTTATCCCGACAGAGGATTCTCTAACCACGGATAAGGCGAAAACACTAGCATTCGTTGCATCAATGAATGTGCTTGTGTGCTGCAGGTAGCTTTGGCCTCTTCTCTGCTCGATGCCTATTCTGTTCCTTCTGTGGCATTTGTCTACGAGTGCTACTCGAAGTTTGCATTCTATTCCTCTTTTTCTATGTTAGTTGCTTCTAGTGAAGTTCCCTATTTATGTTTTGTCCTTCTGTGAGTGCGAGGTTTGTTTGGCTCATTTTCTGACACAAGCACTGTTCTGTTCGGATATCGTACTGCTAAGCAGTCTTTAAGTAAAGCAGGTGCCTCTACGCAGTGAGCCGTGAATCCAATCCATGAAGTTTCACTAGACAATATAGGATTTTCATATCCTACCAAGGTCACATTGGCAGCAGTGTGATACGTAAACCTAGATACGTATTCGTTTATCATATCAACTATACGTATCTTTTTGTGCGAAAAGGATCACACACGCCACCAATCGACCGCAATGACGGTTTAAGAGTATGACTCAAAGCCTTACTAAGAGGCCTCTGGAGAGTAGCCCTCATCACAAGCCGACCGACTACAAAAGAAGCAGCTCCAGATCAAAGAAAGAAGGCAGTTCCGCAACTACCCTTGGTTGCCTCATACATTCCTTGAAAATGGATCTTCTAAAAGGCTTTTCCATCTTTAACAAAGAGAAGAAGCATGAGTGGAGTGGTGAGCTAAAGCAGGGAAGCGCGCAAGAGAAGAGCTATAGCTAATCTCTAGGTTCTATTGGAAGTAAGGAAAGGAGGAAAGTCTCGTAAGTAAGGTAGATTAATCTCCTGTAAGAATAGACAAGAATAGGCTGAACTTCGTAAACAACCCACCCTCAGATATGTCGGAAAGTAGAGGCCTAGCGTCCGAAGGAGAAGCTTTGGAATCTCTTCTGCTTCGCTCCTCACCTCATAAGATAAGTAAGAATGGGAACTTGTTCCGCCTGAAGTAAAGTTCGTAACTCTGATATTCTCCACAAACGGATCTCTCTCCTCGTTTAGCAACTGCTCTTGTTCGGCTGACGGAACACTTTCCTCAACATCAACAACAATAAATTCCAACCTTGGCTTAAAAGCGACTCTTCTCCGAGTCTCTTACTCTCCTCTTCGCCTAACGGCTACTCTGGTTGGCAGCAATACAATAGCGATATAAAATAGAGAAAGATTAGAAGCAGAAGCGTGGAAATCCGCCCTCCTAGGTTTTGATGTCATCTTCCTGACCTCAAGTAGGAAAAGTGGCTTTTCTTCATAAATTCTAGAAAGCGGCTTCGTCTAATGGCCCCTTCATTCTTGTTGAAGTGAATTTAGAAGTAAAGCTGTAAAGATCGGGATCGGGCAAATCCTTTTACCTTTCATGGGAAGAAATCCCTCCTCTCCTGTTCCTGTAGATGGAAAAGAATCCGATGAACAAAGGCAAAGGATGACCAGTAAGGATTTGAGCCGGACTACTACTTTTAGTATAGTATTAGTAGAAGCGTAGCAAGTCCCCTTTGGGGAACCTTATTCCAAGAAGAAAGAATCCAGCAAATCTACAATTCAAAATACTGACTTTTTCAGAGTTAATTGTTCTCAGAAAGAAGTAAAGGAAGGGTTAAGGAAATCTCTCTTCCGCTTCTTCGAAATAACTTGTTCTTGGTCAAAGAAAGGGACAGTAGCTACAGAGACGAGCTAAAGCAAAGGACTCAACACTCGAGAATCGTGAGTAAGAAGAAGACAAGTTGAGGGTACGAAGTAGAAGACCGAAGTCGGACATGCGCGAACAACAGGAACTCCTACTAACAACCGAGCCCCAACTATCAATCTCCAAGCTAACACGCGGTCTTTGACCAAGAAGAACAAGTATTTTGGGGGAATAAAGCAGCGGGTCGGGTATTACCGCTCTTAGTGCACCGAGAATACTTAGCTGCATTCTTGCATTCTAACTGTAACATTCATACTGTCCTTTAGCAACAGGGTGTGAAATCATGGACTAGCTGGTTTGGTTTGTTTAGGCAAGCAACCACCACATCGCCTAGAAACAACATCCATAGCCAGTTCGAGTTCAGAAAG
The DNA here is from genome assembly GCA_026898415.1 of Leonotis leonurus. Lineage (NCBI taxonomy): Eukaryota > Viridiplantae > Streptophyta > Magnoliopsida > Lamiales > Lamiaceae > Leonotis > Leonotis leonurus. The sequence goes on along the minus strand of JAPKLX010000204.1, from coordinate 450,121 downwards.
AAAGAAAGAAGGGAGACTATTAAGACTTCACACTAGAGATCGTTCCAGTAGCAACTAGGAATGAGGAAAAAGAAAAATGCAACTTTCATCGCTATATGGAGATGAAAAAAGTACGATTAAAATGTTGATATTGGATAGAAATTGAAACAATTGCTTAATATAAGTCTTTTCAAGAATTGGTAATTTTTATGCCAAAAAACCCGGGTTTTGTCAATGAATTCCGGACTGGGAAAAACCATTGTTTCTTGGTCCTTTGACAGATTGTGTTCGTGTTCCATGTACCGCTCAAATCCTTACCTGATGAGATCCAGAATAAAACATCCCTTGAATGCCGGCCTGAAGGAAGAGGAAGCTAAGACTATCTGCGCTAGCTCTAGTCGTAAGGAAGAACAGGAAGAGCAGCAGCGAGAACCGCTACAAAAGTAGCTCATTATTCCTCTTTGATCTATTCCCTGGAGGTGAAGGTGAACACCATTAAGATTGCTAATTTCATTCGTGGGTGAAAGGGCTTGCCTTAAGCGCATATGCAGTAAGAAGAAAGGAGAGGCTAAAGCGGGGTCAAGAAAATACTAGAACAACTGGCAAATCATTCCTTTCTTCAACCGTAGGAACACATTCTTCGATCTTCCACACACTATGGGGAACTGCATTACTGATCGATTCCTCCCGACCTGCTGCCTAAAGATGACAAGTACACTCTTTTCTCCTACTTTTATTTTACATAATCCAGGAACTTCCATAACGTTGGCGTGATTCAGTTTGAGCAACGGATCCTGACGTGATACATCTTCGTAATGAAAATAGAGTGGAAACATTATTAGATTCGATATTACAGTGAAGGATTTCTTGCAAGTTTTCGAATTCGCCACCCTATTGGAATGTGGAATGGAAAGGATAAGTTAACCACGCCGCTTCGAAGCGAAAGGGGCGCAGGCGATGGGGAGGTAAACCAGATAAATGTTTCAACAAAGGAAAATGATCCGACCGGGTTCTAGGTTGATGTTGAACCCTCGCTTCATGGAATATCAATCTCCATTCCGGGTTCGCAAAGGCTCTATAAAGACCTCTCCCAACTATTTGTCAGACCATGACGACTATTAGTCAAATTATAGCTGGGCCCTAGAAGGCCAAATAAATCAGATTTTAGTGATTAATAACTTCATGAAACTCAGCACATCTCCTCTGTGAAACCTGCAAACCCTCTGTTTTTTCCGATGAAGAACCAACCTGGTTGAATTCGCCACTAGGTGGAATCAGACCTTCGGCTCACGATTGCTGCTTGAATACCTACATTAGTATTAGAAGAAAGAAAGATGCATTAGTGAATGATAAATAAAACCTTCTGATCTTCATAGGAAGAAAATGTACAATGGCAAATTGCTCAAGGGTGGAGAGACTCTTTTTTGAGCTCAGAAATGAATAAGACCTGTTCAAGGGAAGGTCGCACCCTAGCCTAGGGGTGGCTACCTTGGCCCGATCTGGGGAAGGCCTGACCCGAAAGATAAAGTGTTAAGCATGGCTTTGTTAAGTTTAAAGAATTTGAACTACTAATTGTGTTACACATATGGATAAAGCTATAAAGCTAAAGCTCATTCTTTTAAGAAAGTATCTATTTCGATTTTTGTTTCTTTAGTTAATTGTCCTTTTACGGCTTCTAGTAATTCTGGTTTTACAGCAGATAGAAGGATTTTCTCATATTGAGCCATTTTGTCTAATGGCAATCGATCGCAGAATCCATTGACCGCTGCGTAAATGACTAGAATTTGTTTTTCAATTGGCAATGGTGTATATTGTGGTTGTTTGAGTATTTCTGTCAGCCTTGCCCCTCTATTGAGTAAGGCCTGAGTGGCAGCATCAAGGTTTGAGCCAAATTGAGCAAAGGCGGCTACTTCTCGATATTGTGCCAATTCTAGTTTTAAACTCCCGCATACTTGTTTCATAGCTTTCAACTGAGCGGCAGACCTGACGCGACTGACAGATAATCCAACGTTAATAGCAGGTCTAATTCCGCGATAAAAGAACTCTGTTTCCAAACAGATTTGTCCATCAGTAATGGAAATTACATTAGTAGGAATATAAGCCAAAACATCTCCTGCTTGTGTTTCAATGACGGGTAAGGCGGTCAAGCTCCCTACGCCTGTTTGGTCCGATCGTTTAGCCGCTCTTTCTAAGAGACGGGAATGTAAATAGAAAAATCTCCTGGGAAAGCCTCACGACCTGGTGTTCGGCGTAACAATAATGACATTTGTCGATATGCCACGACCTGTTTACTAAGATCATCATAGATTATTAAGGCGTGCATTCCATTATCGCGGAAATATTCCCCCATGGCACACCCAGAATATGGGGCCAAAAATTGCAGAGGAGCAGGATTCGAAGCGGTGACTACTACAAGAATTGAATATTCTAAAGCATTGGCTTCTGAAATAATTTGAACTAATTTTGCCACAGTTGAGCGTTTCTGTCCAATCGCTACATAGACACAATACAATGTCTCACTCTCAGAGGTGGTCTTTGAGTTCAATTGCTTTTGGTTTTGTAATATCCCGCTAATTTCTAAATTATACTTTTAAGTGTTCTAACTATTAAGGGACCTAGGTATGATGAAATAAGAATTTTAGGAAAAACCTTGAGCCTGTTAGGACCTACCATGTTAATTTGGCAGACCGGCAAATATTTTTAAAAGATTTATTTAAAAATGAGTTTTTCATGCATAAGTCAAAAGTATACACATATTATACTTCTTGCATAGAGTTTTTAAAAAGAAAAATATTGGCACTGAGTTTGCCCAAAAAGGAGTTCATATGTAGTCGATACGTATTTTTAAAGTTAAGGTATTTCATTCAAAAAATGAGCTTTTTCATGCATGATTGAAAGTATATCAATAGTATAGTCATTGTGTAAAATTTTTCTTAAAATGAAAAATATTGACGTTAAGTTTGCTCGAAAAGGAGATCGTATGTAGATGTTACGAATTTTCGAGTTTTAAGCATTTAATAATAATATAATAATGATATATTATATAAAAAATAAAAAATAAATAAAAATTATCTATAAATAGCAGGGGGGAGTCGAGACTTCTTCCTCCCCCCTTCACACATACACAGCGCCCTTCTTGGGGGGGGGGGCCGGTCCCCTTCTCTTTCTTTTTCTTTTTCCTTCGTCGGCCATTGACGAGCGCCAAACCTCCGTCGTCGAGCTTCCGAGGTCGAGTCGAGTCAAAGAGATACGCCGAGGTAAGGCAATGGAAGCTCGGGAAGTCAACGAAGGTGGCTCAGCCGCCGTTGGGTGACCGTAGCGACCTCGCCGTCGCCGTAATTTTATCATAACTTCACGTCTCGTTTTCTTCTTCGTTTCACATCCTTTTTTGAAACGGTTTTCTCCTATGCATAGCTCTCATTACATAGAACTCAAGTATCGAAGGGAAGTTCGGGACGATGATGGCCGGAAGTGGCCCGAAGGGACCACGACTGACCACCACCGCCTCCAATTGTCGGGGTCACCGATGGAGTCCGAAAGCTCCAATTCGGTGGTCGTCCGTTCTTCGGACGACTAGGGTCCCTTAAGGTTTTGTGTTCACGATGCATTCTACATATCGGCATGATCATATTGTGTTTTCGTCTACTTAAAAGTTTTGCATGCATTATATATATAATACTATTTTTATGTTTTTCTAAAGAAAATTTATTAACCGGTTATCCTTTTACGGTGAAATATATAGTGCATGTAAAGAAAAAAATATAGGATTTTTCAAAAGAAATTGGACTAAATTTTATCGAACGATTTTTCTTAAAATCGAGAAAAGGCGACGTTACTTCTAGGTGAAGTAAAAATGAAGTTGCATGCATGCATGATTTCTTTGCACATTTCACTAAAGAATATTGCACTGATTATTTTTGCCTTCTTGGCCAAAATCATTTGAAAGTCCGATTGCTGCCAAATAATTTATTACGTGATAAAAAGAATAATATTGAGCCTAAAAATTTAGTACGCCGGGTGAAGATTGAAGAACTCAGCAAGAAAATGGACGATGATCGAGCTGCTGCCGAAGAACGCAAGGCACAGATCGATCAAAGTTTGTTTACAACTGAGCTGAAGGTGAAAGAGATTTACAAAATCATCACTGCATTCGCTGAAAAGGAGAAGGATATGGTGCACGCCATAGTGAAGGCACAGACTGATGGCATAACTGCTGATGTTGTAAAGGAAACCATCTCACACACCAAGGCTATGTTCAGACAGTTTGAGGCAGATGGAAAGAATTTTGTTGAACGAAAGCTAAGCGAACTGCGCTATCCCACCAAAACTATGATCGAAACATATTTCAACGAGATTGGGACGATTCAAGAAGATCAGGAGGAATACAAAGCCGATCTGGCCAAAGCTCAAGCCTCTCTACAGAAGCAGATTGATGATTCCAACCTCAACATCACATCACTGCTTACACAGAAGGTGGAGACTGATAAAGAGATGGCAACAATGAAAGAGGAGATCACTTCCCTACGAGCCCTTGTCAGTATGTTTATTGCTGATGTCGAAAAGGGGGAAGGGACTGGGAAGAAGACAAAGCCATCTGCTGCTGCTGCACAAGAGAAAGGAAAGGAAATAGCTCAACCAACCCTCAGCTCTCCATCTGCTCAAACACAGAAGTCCAAATCATCAAGCAGATCGAGTCAGACGCAAAAGAAGAAGAAAAGAACTGGATGCAGTTGGCCAACAGCTCACATCAGAACATCTGCAGCGACCAACTGGGTCCCAGTCCACTTGAGAGATTGATGGGAAGGGCTCAAGAATGCATTCATTCTCTGCAGATACTTCCTGAAGGAACCTGCCTACATTGAGTGATCGCCCAACGAAGCATTCAATAAATATCTGGACTTGAATGAAGCCAGTGATCTGGTTGAAGAGATTAGAAAAGCTGCAGCACAAGCCAACATCCAGATCACAGCGCCCGAGAAAGAATACAGATCATGCCCCACCATCCCAGGAACCGATTTGCCTGACAAGACATTCCTGCTCACCTTCATTAACCAGCTTGCTGAAAATAGAGGATATAAGGTGGATGCAGAGGACCCAGACTATATAAGGATAAGAGAAGGCATATATGAGAGTGTCCAACTTATCTCAGATGAAACCAAGGCAAAAATGAAGAGGCAACAGGAAGAGAAGAGAAAGAGCAGATAGCCATACATTTCTTATCATTTATGATCTGCATTTTCGTATCGTTGTTATGATTATCTGTAAACCCTTTTGTCTCTAGTATATGAAATATTTCTTGAGTTTCTGATGACAACACGTTATTGTCCAGAACACATATAAAATATCCTACACGTTATAAACTTAATAACGTGCTAACATCAATCTGGATATTGGACCAGATCGTTCTTTATGCGCTGATAGGATATTATTGTAAAGTGTGGTTTCGACATCATCAACAAGGGGGAAATTGTTGGGAACCCTAAGGTTTTAGTGTTAATGATGGTCTTTCGAAACACACTTAGCTAGTTTAGAGCTTAATCTGTTCTTCATGTAAAACCAGATCACTAGAGATAAGGTGAATTCTACTATGGAACAGATTAGGAGATGACTTAAAATGTAAAGGAAATATTCCTATAGAAGTCAATCTCAACTTAGAATAGGATGAAAGTCAAGTGTTTATACCAAAGAAGAATCGATCTGCTGTAACAGACAGTGACCAGATCGATGACCAGATCGATGCCTACAGCGAGGAACCAGAACGATTGAGTCATCAATCCACCAGCTGACATCATCCTACACATCACATGCTCTTGCCACGTCAAAATCAAAGTCCATCCAACAGGGATTGGAAAGAAGATCTTCGGTTAAACATATATAAGGAAAGAGACCGTTAGCAATCTGCTTTCCATAAATCAAAGATTGAGTCAACCGTTCCTATATGGCAAGAACAGATATGATGGAAACCATTGATTGGCAATATACCATCTATCTCACGCCAATCAACAACGGCTAGAATTTTAAATTCAATACCTATATAGTTGAAGTCAAAAAAAATCTAGAAAATGATAAGATACACACGCGAGCTCTACTGCTGCTATTCTTTCAAGCAATCTGCATTCCAGACTTAGAGCTTCAACACCTTGTGATTCTACATCAAACCAATCATCTCGATTCAAGTCAGTCTTATCGAGACAAAGGAGATCACCCTGCTAGCTAGTAGTTTTCTAGTGGTAACGTAGAGGTAATCTGTTGTAAAGGGACACGACCCTTAACTCGTGCATAAGTATCTCTCTAGTTTTTGATTGATACTTGTGACTCGTTCTCCACGAGTATAAAGAAGCAGAGTATCCTAGTAGTGGATAATCTGGTCTAGTTTTGACCAGATCGTGGACGTAGGGATTTCCCGAACCACGTTAAACGACTGTGTGCTTTTATATTCCTGCATTTTAATTTCAGTTGTTTATTATTCTAATTCTTTGCACTATCATCCATCTGCATCTCAATCAATCTCCTTAATCAATCTGGTTAATACTTAAGGTTTTCTAAACAAGAGCAATCATTAATCCACCATTATTCCGCACTCACTCTACACTCAGAAAGTAATAAGATCACTCTTATTATTAACTAAGTGTTTTTCACTAAGAGAGTAATCTGTTTGGACTAAATCTGCTATAGATCTGCATATTGATTTGTTTAGTCACTGCCGAGCAATCTCTTATACAGAATAGCTTGAACTCTCTTATTTGGTGTATCCCCCCCCCCCCCATACACCAAACCTTGCTCTTTTGGGACCAACAGACATTTACCTGGTAACCTACTCTGATCTCGCCTCGGTCAGTCAACCATTGCAATCGGTAGGGCTTGGGATGCTTCTGTGGGACCAAGTTCAGTTTTCCCACTGCATACTGGCTGACAGCATTCACAACGCTTCCACTATCAATAATGAGCGAGCACGTCTTGTCTTGGATAGAACAACGCGAGTAGAAGATGTTTTCTCGCTGATCGTTCTGATCCTCTTCACGAATCAGACTCAGGGCTCGGATGGAAACAAGACTCACGTGAGCTTGCTTCGGCTGCTCATCTTCAATCTCATCGTTAGGAGGACCATTAAGGGGCTGATCTGTGTCCTCTACATCAATAGGGTCTTCGGGCTCCTCTTCACTAGCTGATTCTAGCTCATTCTGATCAGTAATGATGAGAACTCGGCGATTCGGACACTGGGCTTGAAAGTGCCCCCATCCTTTGCACTTGTGACACTGAACGTCACGTGCTCTTCCTGGAGTACCATGCTGAGGCTGACTAGGCTGTACAGGTCGACTCTGATTATTTCTGTTGGGTGCAGACGAACTGAAATCGGGCCTGCGACCAGACTGAGGTGCGGACTGCTGCTCAGAACGGCGAATGGACTGGCCTTGAGGACGTGTAGGGGCTGTCCTAGGCGTCGAAGAATCGCTTCGGACCCAAGGGGTCCTAGCAGGCGTCGACTGGAAAGACCGACGACGTCCTTCTCGGAGCTGCCGTTCTACAATAGATGCATAATGAACCATTGTGTCCACAGATTCGAAGTTCTTCTATTCAACTTCACAAGCAATGTCAGGGTTCATTCCTTCAATGTACCGGGTGATGGTGGCATATAAAGTCTCTTCTTTGCCAACCCGGTTCAGGGCTATCTCCAGATCCTTGTGATATTCTTCTATAGACCTCGAACCCTGGCGTATCTGACTGAGCTTGCGTTCCAATTCCCGTTCATAGTGTACAGGAATGAAACGGCCTCTCATCACATCCTTCATTTCTTGCCAAGTGTCAATTGGAGGATACCTATCCTTTCTGCGTCTAGTCTGCTGAAACTCCCACCAAGTCGCGGCATATCCAATGAACTCAAGGGAAGCTAGCTGCACTTTCTTAAGCTCTGGAAAATCATAGCACTCGAAAATTTTGTCAACTTTGCGTTCCCAGTCTAAATAAGCATCTGGATCATGCTTGCCTTCAAACGCTGGGATAGTGGTCTTGATGTTGCTGAGTAGACCATCTGCATGACCATATCTATCCTGTTCGGGATAGACGTTCCTGCGGGCTGCCTGGAAGTGTGGTTGGAAAGGAGCACCACGACCTCGGCCTCTGCGTCGAGCTGCAAACCCATTTCTGTCTCCCTGATGTGGGACGAACTGAGCTGTATTATCCTCAGCTAGTTCATCCTCAAAGTCCCCAAACACTGAATCGGAGGCTTCATCATGCACCTCCACCTCATCTTCTTGATTGGCCCGTGGGTTATTGACTGGTGGAGCTTAAATCGTAGCAGTACGGAACTGATCAAACTTAGCCAACAGAATGGCCATGGTGTTCTGAACTTCTCTGAACTGAGTCTGTACATTACCTCTCAAAGCATCATAGTGGTACTTGGCATCCCAATCAGATTTGGTGCCTGAAGACTGTGGTGATTTTTCTGGGTCCATTTAACCTGCACAGTGAACAAACGTAAAGAAAAAAAAGAGAGTCCTCACAGTTCCTCACAATCACTCGTTTGTTCTCTCAGATTTTATCGCTGTACATGACCTCTCAAAGCATCATAGTGGTACATGACCTCACAGTGAACAAACGGAATGGTATTGTGCGGAAAAATCGGAGTTCGGGATCAAATTTTAGAAAAAACTACCGACGATGGGGTTTTAGGGCAGAACGGGCTGGATTCTCGGCTATAAGGCTGGATGTAGGGTGAAAGGTGTTTGGTAGGCTGGGGAATGTTCGGTGGGTAAGGAAAGGCGGGGGTAAGGAATGTTGTGTGGGTAAGGATAGGCGAAAAAGGATGAATTTAGGATGGAAAGTTATTACTAATTGGACTTCAATTCAAATTAGGAACAACATATGAGCCAGAGCCAATTAAGGAAAATAATCAATACCCAAATTTCATAGAACCAAAACAGTAAGAACGAGATCCCCAATAGGAAAGCAATCAAACCCAAACCAAAAGATTACCAATAAAAGAACAACAACCTATCCACAAAAGGCAATTCGACGTCCCCAATCGTTAGTCGATGAAGGACAACAACTCTACCCAAGAAAGAAGACTCACGACCAAAAGAAGCAATCAACTTCCCAAAATCAAATCAAGATACTCAAGATACTCACGAATCAAGTTCTAGGGTTCTTTTTTTTTTTATAAATATTTTTCTCTTTTTTTTTTTGAACGAACCCATTATGGAACCACTCTGGATTGAACCACGACCAGCAGGTGCTGACGCGGCTCTGATACCAAAATTATGATATGACCAACAATATGCGGAAGCAAGAACTCGAACACACGTCAACAGAAAGGTTGGTTCAAACCAAATTATGCGCCAAACAAACGACCAAAACTCTAGTTGGAGACCCGATTGGAAAGTAGGGTAAATCAACTCGGATTAAGCTCAAATTTTATCACCAATTATAAACTGAAGTCTCAAACAACATATCCAAAATTCAGCCAAAGAAAATGATGAAGAACTTACCGAAACGAACCCCAGATTTACTTGAATCCGAAACGCGTCTATGGATCGATCTTCGCGGCTTGTCTAACCCGGATACTACTGGATATCACGAACGAGACAGATGAATTCAAGTTCTAAAGAGCCAACTTAAGAACTCTACCAAGAACACAATGAAAAACGTGAGACAACGTGAAAACTCGATTTTCATTCAAAATTGTCTGTCGTCCAAAAGAGTTGTTCAAAGTCTTAAATACTGCAGATTTCGACCTAGGCCCATAAGTACAATTAGGGCACTAATTCGAAAATATAAAATCCAACAATTGGGCTTAAAACAAAACACAAAGTTTGAGCCCAATTAAAATTAAAACAAGCATAAAGAAACTAAACACGAAGGAAGCCCAATTTTCGAACCAAAAGGTCTTGTTCGAAACTCCTATATTCAATCTTGGACGCTGGTCCAATTCACCAATTTGGGCTGCTTAATTCCAACATCTTCATCTTCCAATTTCTTCCGGATAATGCACTGAAAATAACCGTGCAGCTTCTTTGCTCTCAATCTTGTAACTGGGCCTCTCAACTGCAACTCCGGGTTTGATTCATCATTGCTGGATCCCGGCTCATCATAAAAGGAATATTATTAAGCCTAAAAATTTAGTACTACTTATCTATAGTTCCTTTTTGGAAATTAAAGCCAAAATATATATTCCCTATGACTAACAGGTACCTAGCACTGAAATTTGAGCTCATAAGGATTTATGGTTTTCCCATAATCGAGGAATATCATCGGTGAAAGGTTGGGGATATATACATATTTTGAGTTATTAAGCTCTTTTCTCTAAATGAAAAATGCATGGATCTCTATTAAAATGTTTTCACGAAGGTATGGACTGTTTAATGCTCTTATTGACCGCCGGGGATTCTTATTCGACCTAACACGTCGATTTAAGGACTGTGATCACTTAGTCTCTACTTCGGTGGGCTGATCACCATCGGGTTTTGACTCATGCTATGTTAGGGTGTACGGTTCACCGAGCCCTATTTGACAATGTTTATGATCCGTCGGTGGTAAAAGATCCGGGACATAACCTATATAAGAGTAACGTTATGCCGGGTCATGTTTAATTTATGCACAAATGTTTTGCTTACTTAGAAGTTATTTTTGTTTTAAAACCTTCTAAGGTAAGTATACGGAACAGAGACAATGTTTTTCGTTTTATGAAAAACCCAACTGAGTGCACTACTACTCACCCCACGTTTTACAAAAAATTTCACAGGCTAAGGAAGCAGCATGATGTGTGTGGCTGAGGAATTGTGTTATTGGGATGACGATTGCTTCATCATGAGAACGGTTTACCGTTCTATACATTTGAATTTTCGCTGCCATGCTCACGTATGTTATAATATTTATGAAATAATTATCATTCACGTATATGTGTGTGATAATATATATGTTTAAAGTCTAAGATCATTTTCTCATTCCACGAAGGCCTCATCGGCCATTATCAATAAAGGTTCATGTTATCATATTATCATTGTCTATTACATGCATACACATGCATAGGAGAGCTTAGAAGTAGTCGGCCCCTCTTGGACGCTCAACTCCTCGACCCCTTATGTAGTGTTCGAGCGAATGCCGACCACACTTGGGGAGCTGGGTGAGTGACTCCTTTTGGCGAGCTAGGCTCACTAACCTCCACCTTTGATTGACGGTTCTTATTTGACGATTCGGCCTCTCGAGGATTCTGGATTACCGTTCCTACGAGACGAGCTGTATTATCTCCAACCCCGTCCTTCATATTGGATGATTCGGCCACTTGGGATTCAGGATTACCGCTCCCATGTATTGAGCTGTATTATCTCCAAATTGCATATGATTCATTTTAGCTTCATTATTATCGATATTGCCTTTGCATTGGTTAGTTGTTTGGGTTGTAAAATGACATAGTCAAAGTTATAGAGGAGATGCTGTCCGATTTTCAAGGACAACTCTCTCTTATAATGCACACGAATGCCCCATTTCTTCCTCGCTTCTTTTATCCCCACCCAGTCACGCCCTTGGCGCGTGTGCCGTCCATCGGGATTTGGGGCGTGACAGAGTGGTATAAGAGCGGTCAATGCTCTGGCGCGTTCATGTTAAGTCTAGCATGTTTAGGAATTGCATTGCATTTCTAAAATCTATGACCGATATCCTAATAATACCCTCAGCTCGCCGTCACGCTGCCTCTCAACAAAGAAAAGAAAGGTACATTTATTTTTGTTTAAACTCCTATTTTGGAAAAGAAAAAGTTTTATGGAAAAGGCTTGTCTATGTGACATTATGATTGATTGTTTAAGGGATGGATTGTTATGTAAACAACTTGTTTGCAACTAACATAATGTTCGAAGTAAATTCATACTTGCTTAAATTTTCATGGCATGGTACGATCACGAGAACGAAATGAAAAATCATGCATAGGACGAGCATCTAGAAAGTGATTACCTGGATGGCTCGCCGACCATGGAATGAATGAGATGATTCTCATTTATTTTAAAATGATGAATATTGACATGTAGGTTATCATGATTATGTACATTGCTAACCTTATTACTATTGATAAAATTTATTTAAATAGAATGCCTCCTACAAAATAAAATTCGAGGTAACCACGAGGAAGAGAGACCTTGTGACCCGCCCCTAGTGGTTAGGCGTGCCGAAGATAGTTTTCGTAAACAAAATCCACCTCAATTTGATGGCATGGGCACTCCTGAGGATGCTGAGAAATGGATCTGTGCAACTGAACGTATTTTTGAATACATCGGTTGTGAGGATAATGAGAAACTGAATTGTGCAATATTTCAACTGACGGAAGAGGCAGACTTCTAGTGGGAGTCTATAAGGAGACTATGATAGCACCATAATGGGAAGCCTACACATGGGAGGACTTCAAGGGAGAATTGATGGAAAAATATGTGCCGAGCTGCTATCGGCAAAAGAAACAAAATGAATTTTGGAATCTCAAATAATGGAAAATGACGGTCACCGAATATGATCGTGTATTCAATCAACTATCACGCTATGCCCCCCACCTAGTTGAAACTGATGCAGCCAGGGCAGACAAATTCCGAAGGGGACTTCGACCAGAGATTGGAATCTCGCTTGTCAGTCAAGGTATGCTAACCTATGCTCAATCTCTGAGCAGAGCACTGAACATTGATCCATGTTACCACAAGAAAGAGTACAATTGCACGCTCAAAATCAAGATGGAGGAAAAGAAAAAAGAAAATGGGATAACCAAAATCAAGGAAATCAGGGAAGGGAGAAGCCACAACAGCCACAACTGCAGCAACGACATCCACAACAAGGTTACAACAATAACAAACTTGTTTGTGCTACTTGTGGTAAAAACCACGAAGGTGAATGTCGCCAAGGTAGCAATGAGTGTTTTCGTTGCAAAAAGCCTGGGCACTTCGCTAGAGCCTGCATCGAGAATCAAAGAACTATGGCTCCCCCACGTAGGCAGTAAAATGGACCTCAAAGGCCAAACCAGTTGGTGAGGCCTAATCCAGCACATAATGGAAACCACCGAGCACCACAACAAGCAAGGGCATATGTTTTGAATCAGCAACAAGCCGCCCGAACTCCGGGGAATTTAGTAGGTATGATAAGTCTAGTTGATGTACCTGTATTTGCCTTATTTGACACGGGAGCTTCACATTCTTTTATTGCAAAAAATACATGCACTAGATTGGGATTAACAACCTCAAGGGCAGAATATCTGTTGGAAATTAGTATTCCTTCAAGTAAAACAATTTTAGCATGGGAAGTGTGCCTGAAGCAGAAATTAAAAATCAACGAATGTGAGGTGACAGCAGAGTTACATGTCATTGAAATGAAGGATTTCGATGTCATTTTGGGTATGGATTGGTTAGAGAAAAATAAGGTGACTATACGTTGCCAGGAAAGAGATGTTTCTTTTCAAACAAACAACGGATCAAACGTTAGGTACCATGGGTTAAGATTGGGACATTCGATACCCATTATTTCAGCATTCAAGGCTGCTAAATTTCTAAGGAAAGGAAATTGTCAGGCAATTCTTGTCAGTCTGATGACTGATGCACATCAAACTCACATGAATGGATTGTAAAGGACTATCCAAATATCTTTCCCGATGAATTGCCAGGATTACCTCCAGATAGAGAAATTGAATTCACCATCGACTTGGAGCCTGGAGCAGCTCCAGTGTCGAAAGCACCTTATAGAATGGTGCCAAAGGAACTGCAAGAGCTCAAACTGCAGCTACAAGAATTAATGGAACTTGGTTTTATCCGACCAAGTGTTTCACCATGGGGCGCGCCAGTTCTATTTGTCATGAAGAAAGATGGGTCACTAAGAATGTGCATCGATTATCGAGAATTAAACAAGCTTACCATTAAAAAACAGGTATCCTCTTCCAAGGATAGATGATCTCTTTGACCAATTAAAGGGAGCAACTGTCTTTTCCAAAATTGATTTGCGTTCAGATTATCACCAACTCAAGATAAGAAAGGAGGATATTCCAAAAACAGCTTTTCGAACAAGATATGGACATTACGAGTTCATTGTGATGTTTTTTGGCTTAACAAATGCTCCAGCAGTTTTCAGGGACTTGATGAACCAGATATTTCATCAATACCTTGATAACTTTGTCTTGGTATTCATCGACGATATCCTCATATATTCTAAAAATGAGGATCAGCATGCAGAACACCTACGCATTGTGCTTGATACCCTGCGAGCGGAAAAATTGTACTCCAAATACAGCAAGTGCGAGTTTTGGCTCAAGGAGGTTATGTTCCTTGGACACATAGTGTCTGCGGAAGGAATCAAAGTTGATCCGGCCAAGATTGAGGCTGTCAAGGATTGGAAAACACCAACGAATGCCAACGAGATTCGTAGTTTTCTCGGTTTGGCGGGATATTACGGAGATTCATTGAAGGATTCTCAAAGCTAGCAAGGCCATTAACGCAATTGCTCAGGAAGGGACTTAAGTTCACATGGTCAGAAAGTTGCGAAGCTAGTTTTCAAGAACTAAAAACAAAGTTGACTATGGCCCCGGTGTTAGCTGTACCAGAGAGAAATGAAGGATTCATCGTTTATACTGATGCATCTAAGCTTGGATTGGATTGTGTGTTAATGCAAAACCATAGAGTAATTGCATACGCATCTCGTCAGTTAAAGCCCCATGAGTTAAACTATCCGACTCATGATCTTGAACTCGCTGCAGTTGTTCGTGCCTTGAAGATATGGAGACACTATCTCTATGGAGTTAAGTGTGAGATCTTTACTGATCACAAGAGTTTAAAATACTTCTTTGAACAAAAGGATTTGAACATGCGACAAAGGAGATGGCTCGAGCTAGTCAAGAATTATGATTGTACGATCAATGTACGCCTTGAGGGTACGAGTCTAAGGGGCTCCTGGACCCCCCGTGGTATCAGAGCCGGATCGCTCGCGGTCTTGGCGGCGGGAGAATATAAGTGCCTTGTTGTTGTCTTGCTCAGCGAGTAGGGAGTCGGAAACCTCATCCAGCTATGGAATCCCCCTCCACACTCACTCAGCATATACTCACCCAATCTTCAGCCCTTTCATTACCTAAACAGTTTACCT
>JAPKLX010000204.1:315672-400052 GCA_026898415.1 Leonotis leonurus | reverse complement strand
GAATTTATAGATCTAAATCTAAGAATAATGAGACTTAGATTGATGCGTTCGACAGCGTTGCTATATGAGTTTCGTATTTAGAATATCTACATATTGTACTTGTCGGTTTTCTTCATTAAATGGGTTATGACACCACAAGCAGTAATAGAAGTGGATCCTAGTATCTTTTTAAATTATACTACATGAAGGATGTGTTTTTAAACTAATAAGTGAACTAGTTAGTTGTTTGTGTTTTAAAACCTATTATAAGTGGACCAGTTGTTATTGACATGACACAATGTACATTTGAAGAGAATCCTGTGAATAGAGAACTAGCAGAGGAGTTTAATAAAAAATATGAATCAACTAGTCACGAAGTTAGAAGAAGAAATCTAATTTTACCTTTAGTTGTATCAATGACAGTCACATTACTTCTAAGTATTACCATCAATGATCCATTTTTCATTCAATATGCAGATGATATTTTAAAACAATAGGTTTAGTAATATGCTTGATTAAGTTGACTCTTCTCTACCTATGGTAATTCTTTTAGGTTATTCACCTGCTCAATCGTCATCTACAGTGGTTAGTTCCTGAGCTAATCACGGAAAAACTCCGACTTGTTGCTAATCGATTGTAGCTAAAGTAAGGAATAGAAGTTCCTTGTTAAACAGTAGTGTAACTCCTTTGGCAAGAGAGGGAATCTCGGGTGAGATGCCCGAACGCTATAGAGTCACTTCTTCTTGCTGTTCCTTGATCTGTAGCTAGGCCGCTAAGCACATTAGTTAATCACCAGTAGTTCAATCAATATGAGTAGTTAGGCCGCTAAGCACATGAGCTCTATTCTCTAATGTAGCTAAATCAATATGTTCGACCTGAGCTGCTAATCGATATGTGAGATTCAAATGCTCCTCAATCTGTAGTGAAGGAAAGCGGTCGGCTTGTTTCCTAAGTGAATTGCAGCTAAACCTCCTCTGGTGTTGTATCCTCCGAATTGAAGAGGATACAATATTAGATATGGGAGTGTTAGCATTAACGGTTATATACGAATATGTCTGACTTAACAGTAATAAACGGATAACTTCACTCCTCCAGATTAGACCATTGTGCCAAGAACATCACGAATGAAAAGAACAAGGACTGATTTGGAAAGAAGGTTTGAATACGAACCAGACCTAGAAGGGGCATCAATCTCTACTTTCAGTTGAGGAGAGTTACGAATGGTTAATCTTAATCAAAACAAAAAGGAATATTTTCACTCCCGGCAGGATGTCGAAAGAGCTAGTTAAACGGTGGTTTTGGTCACTAAAAAACAGTCCTTCTGGAAAAAAGTTTACTTAAGAGAATACTTGAAAAACAGGTCTGAATAAGGACTTATTATTAGTGATTGATGTCAAAAAGATGGGGTTTCGTAACTTTCAAGTACTCTAAATTCTTACTTGCACGAGTATCTTCTCGGTTCCATGGCTTGGATAGCTCCGCGCTTTGCCTTTATGGGAGGCTTCAACGATGAACCAGGCAACGTGGGTTCTTATGCAATTCTAGAACAATGGGCAATTCAAATCCATTCTTTCTGATACGTTGGATATAAGATTCAAGAACCCCACGTATAGAGTTAGGCAGCTGTCTCCCTAGATCGAGAAAACAGTTTGATCACCCCAAGAGCGTAGAAATCTGGACCAGTTGGCTATATATGCAGCCAAGAACCTTGATATGGTTGAACGCCACAAGACCTTGCTCAAGTGTCTTGATAAGTTCTTAAAACAAGTGAAAATCTCTACAAAGTGATTTCAACTCACAAAGGCAATTTCAATTTCCTTTATACTCAAGTGTTGATGATTACAAATGATTTCAAGCCTATTTATAGGCTGAAATATGACTCTTGACAGCCTCACACTTATAACTATACTAAAGACTCCTAAATAAACTCAAAAGAGCATAAATAACATGGGTGACTCTTGAGTTTGTAACAGCCACTCATTTACAATTTATTCAATGAACTAAATAACATGTTTTTTTGGGCTGCTCCTAAAGCATGAAAATCAGCCTTTATTCTTCATATTGGGACTTCAAAAAATCTGATATATTATGAGCCCATTCTTCAAGTAAAAGTCAGCCCACTTCAACTTGTACAAGGTTCACCATTTGGCCCAATATAGATTGGTCTTGGACTTGGGCTCTTATTTCAGCTAGCAAAAGCATCATGGACTCTTTTATCTTCTTAGCTCTAGCCCTTGTAATTGGCCCACTTAGAATAACCAATGGGTCCATCTTCATGTTCTTGGACAGCTCGGATGCATCTCCATCATTCCCTTCTTCTTCGAGAGGATTCGTCCTCGAATCTAGATCACCAAAATAAGGAGACAAATCAGCAACATTGAAAGTAGCACTTACATTATACTCACCCGGAAGGTCTAGTTTGTAAGCATTATCATTCACTCTTGAGATCACTTGGAACGATCCATCTCCCCTTGGCTGCAACTTGGACTCTCTTTTAGAAGGAAATCTCTCATTTCTCAAATGAAGCCATACTCAATCTTCCGGATCAAAGATGACTTGTTTTTTGCCCTTGTTAGCTTGCTTGACATATATGCATTCTCTTCTCAATGTTGAGCCTCACCTTCTCGTGCAACTTTTTCACCAATTCAGCCTTAGCTTTACCATCAAGACTCGCATGCTCTTCAATTGGTATCGGGATCAGATCTAACGGACTCAATGGATTGAAATCATAAACAACCTCAAAAGGAGAAAAGTTAGTAGCAGAATGAACACTTCGATTATAAGCAAATTCAGCAAATGGTAAGCATTCTTCCCAACTTTTCAAGTTCTTTTGGATCAAAGTTCGAAGTAATTGAGACAAAATTCTATTAACTACTTCAGTTTGCCCATCAGTTTGAGGATGACAAGTAGTAGAAAACAAAAGCTTAGTTCCCAATTTGTTCCACAACACACGCCAAAAATGACTCACAAACTTAGCATCTCGATCACTCACGATTGATCTTGGAACACCATGCAAACGAACAACTTCTTTGAAGAACAAATCAGCAATATGAGATGCATCATCACTCTTATGACATGGAATGAAGTGTGCCATTTTCGAAAATCTGTCAACCACCACAAAAATTGAATCTCTACCTTTCTTTGTTCTAGGAAAACCCAAAACAAAATCCATGGAAATATCCTCCCAAGGTGCACTAGGAATTGGTAAAGGTGTATACAAGCCATGTGGATGAGATTTAGATTTCGATTGCATGCAAGTGACACATCTACTACAAATTCTTTCCACATCAACACGCATTTTAGGCCAAAAGAAATGTTCGTGCAAAACTTCTAAAGTCTTATGGACTCCAAAATGACCCAGTAAACCACCACCATAAGTTTCACGCACTAGCAATTCACGCATAGAACACTTTGGAATGCACAACTTGTTTTCTCTAAATAAATAGCCCTCATGCTTATAGAACTTGTCAAATGCAGTATGCTCACAAGCTAAGTAGATAGAAGCAAAATCAGAATCATTGGCATACATCCCCTAAATCATCTCAAAACCAAGAAGTTTAGAACTCAAATTAGTGATCAAAACGTACCTTCGAGACAACGCATGAGCCACTATGTTTTCCTTCCCCTTTTTGTACTTGATCACATATGGAAATGATTCAATGAATTCCACCCACTTAACATGTCTCTTGCTAAGCTTACCTTGACCTTTAAGGTATTTGAGAGATTCATCATCCGTGTGAATTACGAACTCTCTAGGCCACAAGTAATGCTGCCACGTTTCCAATGCCCTCACCAAAGCATACAACTCCTTATCGTAGGTCGGATAGTTCAGTTGAGCTCCCTTCAACTTTTCGCTAAAGTAAGTGATTGGCTTTCCATCCTGCAATAAAAACAGATCCTGCACCTACTCCCGACACATCACATTGAAGCTCAAACATTTTATCAAAGTTAGGCAAAGCAAGAATAGGTGCAGTAGTTAGTTTCTCTTTAAGGAGATTAAAAGCATGATCTTGTTTCTCCCCCCAATGAAAACCAACTTCTTTTTTCACAAATTCATTCAAAGGTGCAGCAATGGTGCTGAAATCTTTCAAAAATCTCCTATAAAAACTAGCAAGACCATGAAAACTTCTTAGATGTGCCACGTTTTGAGGAACAGGCCAATCTAAGATGGCTTTCACTTTCTCCTTCTCCATCTCAATTCCTTGAGCACTTACAACAAAACAAAGAAAAACAACTTTATCCATGCAAAAACAACACTTCTTAAGATTAGCATACAATGATTCCTTTCTTAAAGTGACTAAAACAGTACATACATGCTCAAGATGTTCATCCACGTTTTTGCTATAGATCAAGATATCATCAAAGTAGACAACCACAAATTTTCCAATATAACTTTTCTAAACATGGTGCATCAACCTCATGAATGTACTAGGTGCATTAGTTAAACCAAAAGGCATTACTAACCACTCATACAAACCAAATTTAGTTTTCAAAGCAGTTTTCCACTCATCTCCGTCTCTAATTCGAATTTGGTGATACCCCCTCTTCAAATCAATCTTGCTAAACACAACAGCCCCATGTAATTAATCAAGCATGTTATCTAGCCTAAGAATAAGATAGTGATACATTACCGTGATTTTGTTGATTGCTCGACAGTCCGTGCACATTCCCCACGATCCATTCTTCTTGGACACAACAACCACCGGTACAGCACATGGACTCATGCTCTCACGAATTTTACCCTTCTTCAACAACTCTTCATTGTCTTTGGATCTCTTTCGTCTCCTCCGGATTAGCTCTATAAGCTAGTCGGTTGGGTAAGACAGCTCCGGGAACAAAGTCTATTTTGTACTCAATACCTCTTAAAGGAGGTAATCCACTTGGGTCTTCCTCGGGAAAGACGTCTTCAAAATCCTGCAAAAGAGACACAAAAGTAGTAGGCAAAGATTGGGTTAACTCGTTAGTGCTGGAGATGACTCTTTGTACACCAAGACTAACATTCTCTTTTTTTCGACTATTGCACTCTTGATTTCTTTTGCTCTCACATAGAAATTTTGTTTTTCTCTACTCTCACTCTTACTTTTCTCTCGACTCTTTTTCAATATCCTCACTTTTTTTACTTTCAACCTCAAGAGCCCTCCTCATTTGAGTTAATTTCAGCTGGTCTTCTTACACTTGTTGTTGTGTCAATGAAACAAGCACGATGGATTTGTTGTTGTGCTTGAAGGTGTAGTGATTGCGAAATCCATCATAAAGCACCCTCCAGTCGAATTGCCACGGCCTCCCCAACAGAATGTGACTTGCATGCATTGAAACCACATCACAAAGGACTTCATCTTTATAGTTGCCAATGGAAAACGAAATTAGAACTTATTTTGTCACGCACATTTCTCCACATTCATTTAGCAATTGAAGCTTGTACGGACGTGGATGTTTCTCAGTTGTTAAGTTCAATTTCTCCACCATTTCTGAACTTGCAACGTTAGTACAACTCCCACCATCAATAATCAACATGCAAAGTTTACCTTGGACCAAACATCTTGTGTGGAAGTTGTTCTCCCTTTGCTGATTATCAACTTTGGTTCGCATGTTGAGAGCTCGTCGCACCACCAACAACTCTCCATGTTTCTGTACAATCTCCTCCAATGGAACATCTTCACCATCATCATCATCTTCATGCTAACTTTCAGATTCCATCTCTCCATTCGACTTCAAAACCATCACCCTTTTGTTTGGATATTGTGATGCAATATGCCCAAATCCTTGATATCGGAAACATTTGATATCTCTATTTCTAACATTAGAATTAGAAGTAGAAAATACCTCTCCCCTTATCACCTTCATTGTACTTCGTTTTTGGACCATCATTTTGAGGTTTAGAGGCTGCCCCAAAAGATGATTTAGACGATGTCCACTCCTTTAACTTTGAAGATTGAGAACTTGTTGGAAAGTTCTTTTGGAACGTTCCCTTCTTCTTCAATTACCGCTCCACTTTCATTGCCACATGCACCATATCCTCCAGCTCCACACAATGTTGAAATGTACCGATTTATTACCTTGATTCATAGATTATAACTATTGATACAACTCACGAAAATAATGAGTAGGTACAAATCTATTACGCATTACGGCTTTCATCTCTTCCCAAGTTGAAATTGGTCTCTTTCTATAATGCCTCCTATTCGTAACCAATTGATCCCACCAAACTATTGCATAGTTCGTGAATTCAATTGCAGCAAGTCAAACCTTTTTCGGCTCAGAGTAATTGTGACACTCAAAGATGAGCTCCACCTTTCGCTCCCACTCCAAATAAGCTTCCGAATCGCTCCTTCCTTTGAAAATTGGAATGTTTAATTTGATGCTTCCCAAGTCACGATCAACTTCATTGTGATTTCTTCTTGGACCTCTTCTTCCTCCTCCTTTCCTTGAACCTTGATGCAAGGATGCTGCATCATCTTCTTCTTCGCTTTCCCTTTCTTCGTCATGCCTCCGATTCCTCCCAAGTTCCAACCTCTCCATGCGTTCTCCTAGACTTTCCATAACATTTGTCACCCGTGCAAGATGTTGCTGCAGGGCTTGTAATGCAATTTGATTTGCATTTTCATTAATTGGATTGTCCGCCATCCTCACAATTCGCTCGTGTATCACTCAAAATGATCCTCACAATCACTCTTGTATCATTCGTTGGCTTTTACCTCCCCTCTAATGTCCTCACCACTAAGTTTTTCCAAAAATGAGTTCGTACATAACCGCTATAGATTTTTAAAGTTTAAGCACGTCGTATAAAAATTAGTTTTTCCATGCATTATCGAAAGTATATCAATATTATAGTCATTGTGTAGAGTATTAAGAAAGGGAGATGTTGACACTGAGTTTGCTCCAAAAGGAGATCGTGTGTAGAAGTTACGGCGTTTTAAGGTTTAAGCATTAATAATAATATAATATAATATAATATAAAAAAAATAATAATAATAAAATAAGCAAATGTTTTGCTATGAAAAGGGGAGGGGATGTCGATGGTTTTTTATCCCAGCAGAAGAAGAATTCCTTCTGCTTCATCTTCTCCCTTCTCTCTTCTTCTTTCTATCATTTTGGAGTATCGAGGTTCTGTGGGTTTGGAAATTGAAGATCAATTTAAATCAAGGTACGTTAGGGTAAGGTCGAAGATAGGCATGGAGCTTACAAAGGTGGCTCAGCCGCCGTCGAGTCTCTGCCGCCGTCGTTCCGATACCGTCATCTTAAATTTTCTCCACTCGTTCTCTTCTTCATTCATTTTCCTGTTCGTGACTATCGGTCTATCAAACGGCTAAGGTCCCTTAAGATTTTAAGTTTATGATCATAAGATCCGTTACTCTACCGGATTGAATTTTAGATTTGAATCCCGATTAGGATCGGCATGTCATGATTTATTGCATTATTTCATGTTTTTCTAAAGAGAAAATATTCATGGTCAATCCTTTTTCAATAAAATTTATACTGCATGTAGAGAAAAAAATATAAAATTTTATGAAAGAGATTTCATTTATTTTCATCGGTCCAATTTTCATAGATCTTAAAAAGACTACGAATCTTCTCGAGTAAGCTTCGAAGTAAAGTTGCATGTTTTAAGAATGTTTGTACATATTCCTAAAGGGAATAATGTCCTAAGAATTTTTTCCTTCTGGGCCAAGTTGATTTGAAAACCCGGGTATTGCCAAAATGACCTTAGAAGACTTAGAAAGCCATCGGTTCTTCGTTTTCATTTTATTCGCGTTACGTTTTGAGATTTGAGGCCAAAAGTTGTTCCGTATAATTGTCAGGTGCTTACAATTGCGAACGAGACGTTTGACTGATTTACGGTTATCACATGATATTGGTATTTGCTGACAGGTGAGCGTTATATATGTTTTCAAAATGTATTTTTGAGTTATTAAGCTCTGATATTTATGAAAATCAAAATGGATGTTCATGTTAAAATGTTTTGCTCCTTATTGGATAAGTGATAACCGTAAATCAGTCAAACGTCTCGTTCGCAATCGTAAGCACCTGAAAATTGTACGGAACAACTTTTGGCCTCAAATCCCCAAACATAACGCGAATAAAGTGAAGACGAGGAACCGATGACTTTCTAAGTCTTCTAAGGTCATTTTGGCAATACCCGAGTTTTCAAATCAACTTGGCCCAGAAGGAAAAAATACTCAGGGCATAATTCTCTATAGGAATATGTAAAAACATTTTTGAAACATTTTGGCAATACCCGGGTTTTCTAACCCTTGTTCAACAGTTATGTCTAAGAGAACGGAAACCAGTGGATCCAACCAAAGAGACGACTACAATAAAGAAGAAGAAGAGTTGACGCCTCAAAACAAATTCTTATTCGTGGTTTTGAACATATTTTTATCCTTAATCAAATTCGTGAGTTTGTTTCTCTCTTGAGAGTTTGCAAGTTCTTCTTTGTTTTGCCAAGACGAGTTCATTATTCGGCGTATCAACGAGACTACCATCCCTCGTTGTGTGTCATTCATCATCCCCGAGTTGCTGCATCAATTATCTTGTTGGGGTATAGACAACATATTGATCTATATCACTTTTAGCGTTAGATTACGGAGTTCATAAGTCGAAAGTATATACATATTATACTCCTTGCGTAGAGTTTTTCAAAAGAAAAATATTGGCATTGAGTTTGCCCAAAAAGGAGTTCATATGTAGTTGCTATGTATTTTTAAAGTTAAGATATGTCATTCGAAAAATGAGTTTTTCATACATGATTGAAAGTATAGCAATATTATAGTCATTGTGTAGAGTTTTTAAAATGAAAAATATTGACGTTAAGTTTGCTCGAAAAGGAGATCGTATGTAGAAGTTACGAATTTTCGAGTTTTAAGCATTTAATAATAATATATTATATCATAAAATGAAAACCATCTATAAATAGCAGGGGGGAGTCGAGACTTCTTCCTCCCCCCATTCACACACAACACAGCCGCCCTTCTTCCCCCCCTCCCCCCCCCCCCTTCTCTTTCTCTTTCTTTTTCCTTTGTCGGCCATTGACAAGCGCCGAACCTCCGTCGCCGAGCTTCCGAGGTCGAGTCGAGTCAAAGAAATACGCCGAGGTAAGGCAATGGAAGCTCGGGAACTCAACGAAGGTGGCTCAGCCGCCGTTGGGTGACTGTAGCGACCTCGCCGTCGCCGTAATTTTATCATAACTTCACGTCTCGTTTTCTTCTTCGTTTCACATCCTTTTTCAAAACGGTTTTCTCCTATGCATAGCTCTCATTACATAGAACTCGAGTATCGAAGGGAGTTCGGGATGATGATGGCCGGAAATGGCTCGAAGGGACCACGACCGACCACCACCGCCTCCAAATGTTGAGGTCACCGATGGAGTCCGAAAGCTCCAATTCGGTGGTCGTCCGTTCTTCGGACGGCTAGGGTCCCTTAAGGTTTTGTGTTCACGGCCATGCATTCTACATATCGGCATTATCATATTGTGTTTTCGTCTACGTAAAAGTTTTGCATGCATTATATATATATATATATATAAATATATATATAATACTATTTTTATGTTTTTCTAAAGGAAATTTATTAACTGGTTATCCTTTTACGGTAAAATTTATGGTGCATGTAAAGAACAAAATATAGGATTTTTCAAAAGAAACTGGACTAAATTTTATCGAACGGTTTTTCTTAAAATCGAGAAAAGGCAACGTTACTTTTAGGAGAAGTAAAAATGAAGTTGCATGCATGCATGATTTCTTTGCACATTTCACTAAAGAATATTGCACTGATTATTTTTGCCTTCTTGGCTAAAGTCGTTTGAAAGCCCGATTGCTGCCAAATTAATTTATTACGTGATAAAAAGAATATTATTAAGCCTAAAAATTTAGTACTACTTATCTATAGTTCCTTTTTGGAAATTAAAGCCAAAATATATTCCCTATGACTAACAGGTACCTAACACTGAAATTTGAGCTCATAAGGATTTACGGTTTTCCCGTAATCGAGGAATATCATCGGTGAAAGGTTGGGGATATATATGTATTTTGAGTTATTAAGCTCTTTTCTCTAAATGAAAAATGCATGGATCTCTGTTAAAATATTTTCACGAAGGTATGGACTGTTTAATGCTCTTATTGACCACCGGGGATTCTTATTCGGCCTAACACGTCGATTTAAGGACTGTGATCACTTAGTCTCTACTTCGGTGGGTTGATCACCATCGGGTTTTGACTCATGCTATGTTAGGGTGTACGGTTCGCCGAGCCCTATTTGACTGAATATTTATGATCCGTCAGTGGTAAAAGGCCCGGGACATAATCTATATTAGAGTAACGTCATGCCGGGTCATGTTTAATTTATGCAAAAATGTTTTGCTTACTTAGAAGTTATTTTTGTTTTAAAACCTTCTAAGGTAAATATACTGGACAGAGACTATGTTTTTCATTTTATGAAAAACCCAACTGAGTGCACTAGTACTCACCCCACGTTTTACAAAAATTTTCACAGGCTAAGGAAGCAGCATGATGTGTGTGGCTGAGGAATGGTGTTATTGGGATGACGATTGCTTTATCACGAGAACGGTTTACCATTCTATACATAAGAATTTCCGCTGCCATGCTCACGTATGTTATAATATTTATGAAATAATTATCATCCACGTATACGTGTGTGAAAATATATATGTTTAAACTCTAATATCATTTCATCATTCCACGAAGGCCTCATTGGCCATTATTACTAAAGGTTCATGCTATCATATTATCATTGTCCATTTCATGCATACACGTTCATAGGAGAGCTTAGAAGTAGTCGACCTCTCTTGGACGCTCAACTCATCGGCCCCTTGTGTAGTGTTCGAGCGAATGCCGACCACACTTAGTGAGCTGGGTGAGTGACTCCTTTTGGCGAGCTAGGCTCACTAACCTCCGCCTTTGATCGACGGTTCTTATTGGACGATTCGGCCGCTCGAGGATTCTGGATTACCGTTCCTACGAGACGAGCTGTATTATCTCCAACCCCGTCTTTCATATTGGATGATTCGGCCGCTTCTGATTCAGGATTACCGTTCCCATGTATCGAGCTGTATTATCTCCAATTCATTTCATCTTGGACGATTCGGCCGCTTGGGATTCAGGATTACCGTTCTCATGTATCGAGCTATATTATCTCCAATTCATTTCATCTTGGACGATTCGGCCGCTTGGGATTCTGAATTACCGCTCCCATGAATCGAGCAGTATTATCTCCAAATTGCTTATGATTCATTTTAGATTCATTATTATAGAAATTGTCTTTGCATTGGTTAGTTGTTTGGGTTGTAAAATGGCATAGTCAAAGTTATAGAGGAGATGCTGTCCGATTTTCAAGGACAACTCTCTCTTATATAATGCACACAAACACAATGCCCCCCTTTCTTCCCCGCTTCTTTTATCCCCGCCCAGTCATGCCCTTGGCGCGTGCGCCGTCCCTCGGGATTTGGGGCGTGACCATCACCACATCCTTCTTCATTCCAGCCCACCAAAAATTTCTTTAAGATCTCTGTACATCTTGGTACTCCCAGGGTAAGCGGTGTACGGAGTATCGTGAGCTTCGCTCATGATTTCATCCCTCAACTTTTGAACAGCTGGTACGCACAACCTCCCTTGAAACATCAAGGCATTATCCATAGTTTATGCGTATCCTTTTGTATCTTCGGTTCTTGCCTTTAAACGCATTTCTTTTAGGAACTCATCCTCTTGTTGTGCTATCACAATTCTCTCCCTTAAATTTTATTCAGCTATCATAGCTGCAACGAAACCTTTAACTATTTCTGGTGGATAAAATATTTCCAATTTGAGAGATTCGAATTCCTTGAGTAATTCTTTTTCTTGCGTAAGAAGACATCCCATCTTAGCTTTTGTTTTTCGGCTTAAGGCGCCAGCTACCACATTGGCCTTTCTTGGATGGTAGTTGATCGTACAATCATAATCTTTGACTAGCTCGAGCCATCTCCTTTGTCGCATGTTCAAATCCTTTTGTTCAAAGAAGTATTTTAAACTCTTGTGATCAGTAAAGATCTCACACTTAACTCCATAGAGACTATGTCTCCATATCAACACCAGAACAAAGACAAGGCCAAATCAAGAGACGAAGCAACGATCCTTCTAATTACGATGTGAACAATAGTAGTAAATAAGAACGATAGATAGAAATATATCGTTGTTCCGAATTAGGCCCGACTCTTTCAAAGTTCTATATATTTATAAAAGTCCTTCTTGGAGGCACTATCTTTCATATATAAATAAAAAAAGAGACATCTTCTGAGGCACCGTTTATTCATATTTATATATAACCTTGCTTTGTTATATATACTTATTATTTCATAAGATCTACGCTTCAACCGCTAGAATACGATTACGAGATAGAAGTATCATGGATATGAAGAATGCTCATGAATAAGTAGTGACATGGGAAACATCGAGATGAAGTAAAAGCGTGTCATCAAGATTTACGGTTTCAAGCTGCGTTAAATTTCGAGGACGAAATTTTTATAAGGAGGGAGGGATGTAATACCCCAAATTTTCCTAATACAATTTAGATATCTTACTATGACTAATTAATGATTTTAGGAAGAGACTAGACCCTATTAAAACCTACCATATGAATTTGGCACCCGGTGAAACTTTTTAAACGTTTCTTTTAAAAATGATCTTTTCATGCATAAGTCAAAAGCATGTTAATATTATACTCATTTTGTAGGGTTTTTCAAAAAAAGAATATTGGCACTAAGTTTTCGCAAAAATGAGCTTGTACGTAACCGCTATGGATTTTTAAAGTTTAAGCACGTCGTATAAAAATTAGTTTTTCCATGCATTACCGAAAGTATATCAATATTATAGTTAT
The DNA here is from genome assembly GCA_026898415.1 of Leonotis leonurus. NCBI lineage: Eukaryota > Viridiplantae > Streptophyta > Magnoliopsida > Lamiales > Lamiaceae > Leonotis > Leonotis leonurus. The sequence goes on along the minus strand of JAPKLX010000204.1, from coordinate 387,209 downwards.
TGTGTAGAGTATTAAGAAAGGAAGATGTTGACATTGAGTTTGCTCGAAAAGGAGATCGTGTGTAGAAATTACGACGTTTTAAGGTTAAAGCATTAATAATATAATAATAATAATAATAATATAATATAATATAATAAAAATAATAATTAAAAATTCAAAAACTTACCTATATATGGGTGCTCGACGAGAGCTTCCTCACTCAAATCAGGAGCATCCGCTCTCATGTCCTTCTTCCTCCCTCACTCTTCTTTTTCTATCATTATCAGGTACGAGGTTCTGCGGGTTCGAGAATTGAGTATCGATCGAAATAAAGGTACGTCACGATAAGGTTGAAGGTAGGCATGGAGCTTGACAAAGGTGGCTCAGCCGCCGTCGAGTCTCCGCCGCCATCGTTCTGATACCGTCATCTTCAATTTTCTCCCCTCGTTATCTTCTTCATTCATTTTTCTGTTCATGACTATTGGTCTATCAGACGGCTAAAGTCCCTTAAGGTTTTGAGTTTCTGACCATAAGATCTGTTACTCTGCTGGATTGAATTTTAGATTTGGATCCCGGTTAGGATCGACATGTCATGATTTATTGCATTATTTCATGTTTTTCTAAAGGAAAAATATTCATGGTCTATCATTTTTCAATAAAATATCTAGTGCATGTAGAGAAAGAAATATATAATTTTATGAAAGAGATTTCATTAATTTTCATCAGTCCAATTTTCATAGATCTGAAAAAGACTACGAATCTTCTCGAATAAGCTTTGAGGTAAAGTTACATATTTCAAAAATATTTTTACATATTCCTATAGAGAATTATGCCCTGAGTATTTTTGCCTTCTGGGACAAGTTGATTTGAAAACCCGGGTATTGCCAAAATGACCTTAGAAGACTTAGAAAGCCATCGGTTCCTCGTTTTCACTTTATTCGCGTTACGTTTTGGGATTTGAGGCCAAAAGTTGTTCCATATAATTTTCAAGTGCTTACGATTGCGAACGAGACGTTTGATTGATTTACGGTTATCACATGGTATTGGTATTTATTGAAAGGTGGGTGTATATATGTTTTCAAATGTATTTTTGAGTTATTAAGCTCTAATATTTATGAAAATCAAAATGAATGTCCATGTTAAAATGTTTTGCTCCTTATTGGATAAGTGATCCCTCAAGCATGACGATCAGAAAATGTGCTATGTTAGCGCACTGACACATGGTTAGTGTACACGTGGGTTTATGTGGGCTGTCCCCATATATTCTCGAGTGAAGTCAGTTTGGGTAAAAGTTCCCCACTGATGAAGGACATAAATGATGCACCTCTATGGGCTATCCACATATGTTCATAGAAGGGTATGATACCAACTGAACCAGGGATTCATTGTCACAATTAGAGCTGTCAAAAAAAGCCCGAACCGGCCCGGCCCGCCCGTAGTTATGGGCGGGCTTAGCTCCAAAAATACCCGCCCATAGAAATTCGGGCTTTTTAAGCCCGGCCCAAAGGCCCGGCGGGCCGCACGGGCTTGGGCTCAAAAAGCCCGATGGGCCGCGGGCTAAGCCCGCCCGTTTATATTATAATTTTAATAATTATTTATATTAGTTATCTTATATTAATCTAAAATAAAATTGAATTTATTTACCCTATCCCTATCTAAATTAAATCAAACCCTAAGCCGCAAAACACAAGACTTGTATTTGAATGTATGTCATTAAGACTTGTTTGTTTTTTGACCATATGTTGAATTTAAATTTGAGTATTTGACTTTATCGAGACTTTTTTGTGGATCATATTATCAGTTTATCTACGTGGGAGTTCATTTTTGGACCATATGTTGGATTTAAATTCTTATATAGTTAGTTATAGTATATGATATAAATGTTGCTACAATTTTAGGTGATTAAAATTAAAGAAAAAATATTTTTCTTATTTAGTATGCGGGCGGGCTTGGCCCGCCCGCCCGACTATTTTTAATGGGCGGGCGGGCAGTATGATTTCAGCAGCCCGAAGAGTTTCGGGCCGGCCAGACCCGGCCCGCCAATTAAAAAAGCCCGATGGGCTCGGGCTCGGGCGGCCCGAGCCCGTCAATTTGACAGCTCTAGTCACAATGCTTATGACCTTGCGAAATTGAGTTATTGCTGAAAGGGGTTATTGATTCCTTAGAGCGTTTCTAGATATATTATCCTAGAATATATACCATTTAGCCTGGTATATAGAGATTTCCTAGCAAATAAATTATTGCTAGTCTTGATCTGATCACAGATCTAAGTTACTTCTAATATAAGAAGTTCTTTTTCTGTTTGTATCGTTAGTCCAGGCATACGAAAAATTATATTTCTGAGGTGACAACAATTTTAAAGGATAGGAGATAGATTTTGGTATGTAAGAGCTAGTAATTTGAACATAGATCCAATGTACTTCAAAGGATTTATCTTAAAATAAAACAGACCTTATCATCGGATTAATCTGGGGATTGCCGTTGATATTTTGAAGTCTTGTCTAGCATAATCATTGCTGTGTGTTCCCTTAACGACCTCCTGTCTGGCGGTACTAACGATTTGCAGTATCAGATTTAGCAGCTGCAGCTACGAGTATCAACACCCTATAATCTTGTGATAAGGAAGGAAATTTTATAGATAAATATGGAAATACATTTACAGGATCTTAGTCCTTATTACAACTTACATCCTTCTAATCTATCCCCTATAGGGGTATTACTCACTCATCATTCGTTTCTTTTTCCACTCTTATTTTTCTGGTGTGTTCTCCGAATAAATCTTCTTTTAAAACTTAACTCCTCTTTTATAGGTTAAGAGAAGGATCTGGATACACATTATTAACGTCATGACTGACGATTTACTCCACTATCTACATGGTGGATGCTGAGTTGCTTGATGTTGATGTTGTCGGGGCATCTTTTTTTGTTGGACCGATATCACATCTTTTACAGTTGTATGGCATCGCCTTTTTAGCTGTTTTCTTTCTTATCTCTTCGCAGATAAGTCCGTTGTGGGACCCGAATACGGACCCATTGAGTATTCTCTTCTGGAATTTGATAATGCTTGCCTCGCTGTCACTGGTCATTGCCTTTAGTGAGCTGGAATACATCAAAATTCTGTCGGTTTGGAGATTGACAAAGATTTTATCATCACCATTGAAGTCGATGACTCTTTTTATCATTTTTTCCATTGCTATATTAGCAAGCTTTGGGAGATCGTCTCTCTCGAGCTGATCTATCATTTTTATTGAAGGAGAATATTTTTCTCCATTGCTGATCCCCATCTGGATTATGTGATGTGGCCGGTAGACCTGTACACCTTGTTCCCAGACTGGAATTGTACTCTGGACCTTAAGGAAGATATCTCTTTCTGTGTCCTTGATGCATTTGATTCTGAAGGTTTTGACTGCTCGTCTGAAATCCTTCGGGAAATCTCTAATTTCCAGTAGATTGCTACTTGGATAAATAGTGTTTACCAATCCACAGCAGAATGCTTCAAACACATGTTGAGGATTTGCATTTTTACAGAAGTTGTAGTAGCTTACATTCTTCTTGTCGGTGGTGAAGTAATGTTCTTCTGTGAACAAGGCTTCATCGGCTATCCGGGCACAAGAATAGAGGTGCTCGAAATCCGTGACTTGAACCGTCAAGAACTCTTCTTCTTCTGAACAGCTATTCGGTCTTGTGGGAAGCTTTCCCAAGTTCTTCATCTTTTGGGGAGGTGAAGAGACTGCTGTTGCAAATGTTTTAGAGTGAAGCATGCTGTTGTTGGTGATCAACGTTAATGGGGGTAACATCTTTTCCTTGGTGTAGATGTTTGCTGACGTTCTGGCCTCCATAAGATTCCTGAACTTCATGTGTTTGACGCTAGAGACTTTGTCTGTGGCCATCTTTGCTGTATCGCATGATTCATAGATTCCTGAATTGGGACCATTATAGACCACATAATAAGGTCTAGTTTTTATTGGAAACTGAATTTCCATTGCTAACGTGACATCAGTCTTTAATGGGATTTGAATTTTCCCGTTGGGTCTCAAATTTAAATCTGATGGTTTTACCAACGTTGCTGAGGTCTGGACCTCGTTCTGGATTTTTGGTAAATCCACAACCATCACCGGATTTGGTGAGTCTTTACCAGTAGCCGGTTGCTCTGGACTAGCTGAATCTTTGATCTGGGAAGAGGAAGGAGATTCAATTTCCTTTTGTTGTTCGTCTCTTTTGAGAGAGACTACAAATTCAATCTGGCATCTAACCAGTTCTAGTTCCTTGACAAGAACTATTTCTTTCAGCCGAAGCTATTCTAGGCTAAGCATTTGAGAATGCTATATGATTTGAGGTGAAGGGAAATTTGTTTCTGATCTCTCTCAGCTCTTTAGTGCCCAATTTATAGGAGTGTAGTGACATCTCCTTTATGTTTATCCAATAGAATTGCTACAAGAGTCAATTTACAATTGGTCTTCATAACCTTTTGTTTGTAGAGTTTATCTCTACTTTAACTGTTCCAGTATTCCCTTGTCAGGAAATCTGCTAATGAATTTTTAACTCCATCGATGTGTTGAATATCAAAAGAGTAGTGGGAAAGCCATTGTTGCCAACGAACTAGTCTTCCCTGTTTATTATCTCCCTGTATCTTAGTGTTAATAAAATAAGTGAGATTTTTATTATCAGTTCTAACAAGAAATTTAACTAGGGTCAAATATACTGATAATTTTTCTATTGTTCTAATGATAGCTAAAAGCTCTTTTTCATTAGAATAATAGTTCTTTTCAGATAATTTAAAACTACCTGAAATATCGGTTCTGATATTTTTCCTTCAGTTTCGATAGAGGCTTTGAGGACGCCACCCCAATAATCATTTGATGCATCGGTTTCTATGATCATTTTGTCTTCTGGGTTAGGAAGATAAAGCTTTGGAAAGCTTTTTAGATTCTTTTTAATTTTCTTCATATAATTAGAATCTTCTTCAGTCCATTCCCATCGAACTTCTTTCTTAAGCTTTACCTGCAAGGGTGCTCTAATAGCTGCAAGCTTAGGAATATAGTCAGAGGCATAGGTTAAAATTCCTAAGAATCTCTACAATTGCTTTTTATCTTCAAGTGTATCTGGGAACTTGTGTATGTGTTCTAAGATATGTGCTTGAGCAGTAAGCGTACCTTCGTTGACTTCAAGACCTAAGAAATCAATCTTGGTTTTGAATAACTGGGCCTTTTTCTTACTAAGTATAATTCCAAAGGATTTACACTTATTAAGGACTGCTGCAACGTGCAACATGTGTTCATGTTCATTGTTAGAGAATACAAGGATATCATCGATGTAAACACAACAAAATTTACTATAATCGTTGAATGCAGTTTGCATCCATCGCTGGAATATGGAAGGTTCTTGCTTTAGACCGAAAGGCATGACGTTCCATTCGTAATGTCCTTGGGGACACGTGAAAGCTGTTAAGGCTTTGGATTCTTTATCAAGTAGGACTTGCCAGAATCCAGATTTGCAGTCAAAAGAACTAAACATCTTTTTTCCTCTAATTAACGAAAGTAATTCGTTTCTATTAGGGAGGTTGTGGGAATCTCCTACAGTAGCATTATTCATTGCTTTGTAGTTTATTACCATTCTTTTCTTACCACGTTTTTGTTCACCATGATTATTAACCATGAAAGCTGGAGCCATGTGTGGTGAATTACTAGGTCTAATTAATATTAGATCTAATAGTTCTTGAATCTGACTTTCAAATTCTTTTCTATCTTCAGGGCTGTAAACCATTGGTTTTACTTTGATTACTGCCTTAGGATCTGTTAATTTGATTGAAGCTGTCATCCATTTCTTAGTCTTTAGGGGATCTAAGGGATTCTCAGAACAAACTGTCTCTAAGAGTGTTTCAATTTTTGAATGTTTTTGTAACTCAAAATTAAAATTCTTAGCTTCTTTTCGGGTTTTAATAAGTTCTCCCCCCCTTTCTAAAAGAAGATTAATTTTGTGGGGACTTATGTTAACCGATTGTGGTACCTGGATTTTAGACCGCTTTTTCATAGCTTCTAAAAAACCGGGTTTTCCTACTTGGTAGGCATTTTTTAATTTACTTATAATAATGGGATCATTATTAAGAGTAAAAATAATTCTATCAGTATATTGCACAAAAGGCTGATATAATTGACAGAAATTATTACCAAGAATAAAGTCAATACCTGATTCCTGTTGATAGATTGTAGGTATATGAAAAATTTCACCTGCAATCATTATGTCTAGGTTTTTACAAACCTTGTCGATTGTTATGGTAGAACCATTAGCAATCTTTACCTGAATAGGTCTTTCGCTATTTACCCAATGTTCTTCGGGAATAACATTTTTACTTGCTATACAGAGGCTTGCACCTGTGTCAATATAACAATGTAATTCTATCAATTTATATCCAGTAAATTTAAGTTTACCTTTGACAAAGATTGAATTGGGGTTAGTGATGTTAGCCATCACTTTTTCACCGACTTCAAGAACTGTCTGAAGTTGATGCATCGCTTGATTCTGAATCTACAAGGTCAGGATCAATTTCTTTTATTTGGTAAACATTTAGTTCACCATCATAGTAGTCTTCAACTGGCATAAAACCTTTGCTGGAGATTTCTTCCAGTAGTTTAACTTTGTTGTCAAATCTTTTTCTGTTTGGGCATTCATTTGCGTAATGTCCTTCTTCACTGCAAATCCAACATCTGCAATCTTTCTTTCCTTTGGGACAGAATTTCTGTTTATTAGAAATTTTATCAAAGGATTTCTTTTTGACAAACTTGCCAGGTTTGAAGGGTTTACTCTTCTTTTTGAACCTATATCTTTTCATCAATTTTTTAGATGATTTTTTCTTATAGGGATTTTTATAAGGTTTTCTACAACCATACTCGAACGGTTGTTCAATAATCTTTTCGCAAGTTCTTTTGCTGAAAGATTTTAGCTGTTTTCGTTTTCTTGTTAAATCACAAATCTTACAATTCTATGAGCATAGCCTAAACTATATGCTGCTGCTCCTGAGGCTTCTACATCAAATCTTTCTAGAGCTTTTTGTCCTATCAAAGGGATTTTTAGAAGATAGTTCTTGATATATTTTCTATAATCTCCTTGATCTCCTATTTGATACAAATATTTTTCATAATCACAATAAAATTGATCAAGAAAAACTATATCACAAAGCTGCATATTTGTAAGCATGGTCTCTGCATTATTCTTTATTCGAGATAACTCTTGTAACTTATCTGATGATAAGTTTATTCCTAAAAACATGGTGTAGATACCATTTAAAACCTCGTCAAAGGCTGTCATAGGATTTAATTTTGGTTCCCACCTGGTGAGTTTAATAAAAGTATTAACAACACCAGTAGACTTATGTTCTAATAAGAGTAGAACTGTGTTCTGATCATCATAAGATTCTTTATTAGTTTGAATTATCAAACTAATTTCTTTAGCCCATGTGTCTATGAGCTCTTTTATGTTTATCTTACCATCAATATTAAGGATAGTACTTCCGAAAATACTGGTAGTGTTTTTTGCTTCAGAATTAAAAGGGTAGAAATTACCTTTTCTTTTTCTGTTTTATCTTTCTTCAGGACTTTTGGATCCTGAGGTTTCTCCTTTATGTTCCTTCTTTGGGGATGAAGGTGGAGTATTTTGCTGTCTGTCAGCTCTGAAATTTTCTTGAAATCTAACTTCAAGGCTTTCAGCTTCTTCTTGAGAGTCTTCCGACTCTTCTGAACTGAAACTGTCAATTTTGTTAAAAATTTCATAGTCATTAAAACCAAACATAGATTTTAATTTATTATTATTTTCTATCTCTTGGTTGGCTATAGATTCATCATCTATTTCCATTAATCTAATTGCCTGCTCAAGGATATCACAGTTATTATCATTGATCTGCAATTCTTCATTTTCCAGATTGCTCCAGAAGAATTTTTCAACATTTTCCATGTAATTCATGTTGATTTTTTATCAACCCCGAACGGCCATGTAAGGCTTCCAGGGTTTTTTCCCGTTCCTAATTCCTCGTTACCAACATTGAAGTTTGGATAACTATATTTACCTGAACTTGTTGTTCTTATTTCTTGTTGATATTCAACTGAAACTATTTCTTTATTCCTTGATGTACCTGTACTTAAAGCATCAAGAATTTCTTTATTGCAAGGACAATCATGAATAGTTCTCATTAATTGTCTTAGCTGCTGCCGCTTCAATATTATCTTTAATATTGCCGACTTCTTGTTGATTTTTAAGCAACATAAGAATTTCTTCTAATTGTGGCTTAATAATCTTATTGAAATCTTCTTGAAGTTCTTTCAAACTCATCCCAAGATTTTCTCAAGATATTTTTCAATTTCATTTAATTTATTTGTGAAATCTAAAACTTCCTGTCTAATATTGGTAATTCACACTTAGCATTTTTAATCTGCTCAATTTGATTTGCCAATTTCTTGATTTTATCATCTTGCTCAACTATTAGATTTTTCATTTCTCCTAGTCTAGCTATCCCCCCCACCCCTCTCTGATAGTAAGCAGAGTACTTACCGTAGATGCTGGGTTCTTTGGACCATTGTTCACTAGGATCTTTGCTTAGCCCGAAGAAGGATAGAAATTTGTAGATTCCAAGCAATGTTCTTCCTGCAATTTGGTTAAGATTATTAGTAGAGGAAATAATAGCAGAAATGCGATTATTACCTGAAAGGCTACTGAAGAGGTAACTCTTCTTTTCTTGTCCAATTCCTTCCTCCAGTCGTTTGAGGTTGAGAATTTTTCCTTTCTTATAAATATGAGGACAATCAATGTTAGCCTAGTAGAGACATTCCTAAGAAGATCTCTTTCAGAGGGTTCTCCTATCATTAGGTTCTTTCCTCTGAAACTCATTCTGGGTCTTTCTCCCATTAATGGTTTATTCCTGGCTATATCTATTGCCCAAGAATTTTCTAAAGGACTGATTTCAGAGAATTGTTTCTCTTCTACAGATCCTATATATGAAAATATATCTTCCAATTCAATATATTCAGATTTTTTGTAATCTATGCTGTGATGACTATTAGTCAGAGCATAAGCTACAACGTAAGATATGCTGAAGACTTTATCTCCTGCATCCATAAGGTTTTCTCTTTCAAACTGATGTACGAAAGACAAAACGGTATCTAAGTTCTTAGTATCAAAACTAAGTCCGAACTTAGGATAAACAGAGAACATGAATTTTTGATACGCTAAATTACCTCTAGCTGCACCTAAAATGCAATCTCTTCGGTCTTTGATTCTATTGTCTATTAAAGCCATCTTAATAGGTGAATCAATGCCTTCTTGAAACTCAGATTTTAGCAAAATCTTTACAGCACCTAAGTGGACAGTACTGATTGTTGACCTAATCTTAGAATCAATTTTCATAAGGTTTTTTCTAATCTCTTCTTTATTGATAAGGGATAGAAAAACTGAACCTTTAGTATCTTTAATATCAGCATGCATTTCTTTTGTGCTAACAAAATAAAAGATGTTGTTCTTTCTTTTCAAAATATTTAAACTGAAAGGGATTTTAAATATTTTTTCTTTCTTTAAATCAAGCTTTAAATTTTTGATTTTTGAAAGCATTTCTTGTTTTACTAAGAAGCTTCCTTGAAATCCGCTTTCGTTTTCAGAAAACTCGATTTCAAAATTTTCTTGTTGTTCTTCTGAGATCTGAGAATCATCAAGATGTTCTTTTCCTTTTAAAAAACTCATTTTAAAGGAAAATGAGATCTTAATGGTTTTGGTATGCATAGAATGACATTTCCGTTTTAAAACTTTCTATGTGATACTGTTCAAGCATGGATATTCCTTTTCAAAAAATGATTTCCCAAAAGGTTTTTAAATGGCATAACCCACGGGGTACATTAGTACTCAGCCTTGCAAAATGTTTTCAAATTGTTTTGTAGATTGAGCGGCTGGTGGTGTCGTGCGAGGCTAAGGAAAGGGTTGTTGCAAACTGTCACGTTATGTATTCCGCTGCCAAGCTCATGTTCTTTTTCAGTCTCTGATTCTTCATGTTATTGCCTTCATGAAAATAAAAAGATTCATTGTTCCTTCACGAGAATTAATATTGTCTATTACATGCATTCATGTTCATAGGAGAGCTTAGAAGTAGTCGGCCCCTCTTGGACGCTCTACTCCTCGACCCCTTGTGATGTTGTCGTGTAGCACCGACCAAACTTGGCGAGTTGGGTGAGTGACTCCTTTTGGCGAGCTATGCTCACTAACCTCCGCCCTTTATTGATGGCTCCTATTGGAATGATTTGGCCGCTTGGGATTCTGGATTACCGCTCCCATGTTACGAGCTATAATCTCCAACCCCGTCTTGCATTGCATCTCTTTGCATTCGATTGTTCATTGGTCATGACATCATTCTTGACTCTATCTACTGGTGGGGTTTATTTGTTTCTCTTCCCCAATTCAGATTAGTTCTAGTTATAAACGAGTTACTGTCCATTTTTCAAGGACAATTTATACACCATGATTATGTTCCATGTCCCCCCCTTTCTTCCCCGCTTCTTTTCTTTCCCCCCAATCACGCTCTGGCGCGTGCGCCGTCCCTCGGGATCGTGGCGTGACAAAGAGAGCGTGACTGGGGGGATAGAAAAGAAGTGGGGAAGAAATGGGGGACATGGAATATAAATCATGGTGTAGAAATTGTCCTTGAAAAAGGGATAGTAACTCGTTTATAACTAGGACTAATCTGAATGGTGGAAGAGAAACAAATAAACCCACTAGTAGATATAGTCAACAATGATGTCATGATCAATGAACGATTAAATGCAAAGAGATGCAATGCAAGACGGGGTTGGAGATCATAGCTCGTTACATGGGAGCGGTAATCCAGAATCCCAAGTGGCCAAATCATCCAATAAGAGCCATCAATAAAGGGCGGAGGTTAGTGAGCCTAGCTCTCCAAAAGGAGTCACTCTCCCAACTCGCCAAGTGTGGTCGGTGCTACACGACAACATCACAAGGGGTCGAGGAGTAGAGCGTCCAAGAGGGGCCGACTACTTCTAAGCTCTCCTATGAACATGAATGCATGTAATTGACAATAATAATTCTCGTGAATGAATAATGGATCATTTTATTGTCATGAAGCCACTAGCATGAAGAATCAGAAACTGAAAAAAAAGAACATGAGCTTGGCAGCAGAATACATAACATGACAGTTTGCAACAACCCTTGTCTTAGCCTCGCACGACACCACCAGCCACTCAATCTGCAAAATAATTTGAAAACATTTTGCAGGGCTAAGTACTAATGTACCCCGTGGGTTATGCCAAATAAAAACTTTTTTGCGAAATCATTTTCTGAAAAGGAATATCCATGCTTGCACAGTATCACATATAAAGTTTTAAAACAGAAATGTCATTCTATGCATACCAAAACCGTTGAGATCTCATTTTCCTTGGCTCAATATTGGCATTGGATACCCTTCTATGAACATATGGGGACAGCCCATAGAGATCCATCATTTATGTCCTTCATCAGTGGGGAACTTTTACCCAAACTGACTTCACTCAAGAATATATGGGGACAGCCCACATAAACCCACGTGTACACTAACCATGTGCCAGTGCGCTAACATAGCACATGATCCGATCGTCATGCTTGATGGATCACTTATCCAATAAGGAGCAAAATATTTTAACATGGACATCCATTTTTATTTTCATAAATATCAGAGCTTAATAACTCAAAAATACATTTTGAAAACATATATAACACCCACCTGTCAGCAAATATCAATACCATGTGATAACCATAAATCAGTCAAACGTCTCGTTCGCAATCATAAGCACCTGACAATTATACGGAACAACTTTTGACCTCAAATCCCAAAATGTAACGCGAATAAAGTGAAAATGAGGAACCGATGGCTTTCTAAGTCTTCTAAGGTAATTTTGGCAATATCCGGGTTTTCAAATCAACTTGGCCCAGAAGGCAAAAATGCTCACGGCATAATTCTCTATAGGAATATGTAAAAACATTTTTGAAATATGTAACTTTACCTCAAAAGCTTACTCGAGAAGATTCGTAGTCTTTTTCAGATCTATGAAAATTGGACTAATGAAAATTAATGAAATCTCTTTCATAAAATTCTATATTTTTTTCTCTACATGCACTAGAAATTTTATTGAAAAATGATAGACCGTGAATATTTTTCCTTTAGAAAAATATGAAATAATGCAATAAATCATGACATGTCGATCCTAACCGGGATCCAAATCTAAAATTCAATCCGGCAGAGTAACAGATCTTATGGTCAGAAACTCAAAACCTTAAGGGACCTTAGTCGTCTGATAGAACGATAGTCATGAACAGGAAAATGAATGAAGAAGAGAACGGAGAAGGAATGAAGATAACGGTATCGGAGCGATGGCGGCGGAGACTCGACGGCGGCTAAGCCACCTTTTTCAAGCTCCATGCCTACCTTCGACCTTACCCTAACGTACCTTTATTTAAATCGATATTCAATTTCCAAACTCGCAGATCCTCGATACTCCAAAATGATAGAAAGAAGAAGAGAGAAGAGAGAAGATGAAGCAGAAGGAATTCTTCTTCTGCTGGGGATGAAAAACTATCGACATCTTTTATAGCAAAACATTTACTTATTTTATTATTATTTTTATTATTATATTATATTATTATAATATTATTATTAATGCTTAAACCTTAAAATACCGTAACTTCTACACACGATCTCCTTTTGGAGCAAACTCAGTGTCAACATCTCCCTTTCTTAATACTCTATACAATGACTATAATATTGATATACTTTCGATAATCCATGGAAAAATTAATTTTTATACGACGTGCTTAAACTTTAAAAATTTGTAGCGGTTACGTACGAACTCATTTTTGGGAAAACTTAGTGCCAATATTTTTCTTTTGAAAAACCCTACAAAATGAGAATAATATTGGCATGCTTTTTGACTTATGCATAAAAAGTTCAATTTTTAAAGAAACGTTTAAAAAGTTTCGCCGGGTGCCAAATTCTCATGGTAGGTCCTAACATGGTATAGTCTCTTCCTAAAATCCTTAATTAGTCGTAGTAAGATATCTAAATCGTATTAAGAAAATTCGGGGTATTACATCAAGGTATACCACATGGCATTGGATAGGATTTCATAATAAAAGGATATAAAGAGTTCACATCATAGTAGGGGACTCTGCAGCTAAAGCATTCTCTACTTGCTAAAGAGTTCTTGTTGTGTTGCTAGGCTGCATCTCTCTTCCCTCTGGGTCTGCTACATTATGTGCATTCCCGGGACTGACGTTCTTCTTGAGTGAATACTGAGCTAAATTCTCTCTTTCTTATGAGTCACTCGGCTATACTTCACCCCTTGGCAGTCATTGACTATTCTCTCCTCTTCATGCCAGATGTTGATGTTGGGGTAGACAAAAGATTTGATCTCCTCACTCTTTCGAAAAGAGGTTCATTTTACGGCAGATCTCGGATCTTTCACTCATACGTTGCTTTGCCTAAGGCTTTACCCCGTTCCATTGCATTGCCCGTTTGGTTTAACATAAGACGTGGACATATTTTTTAAGAAAGCTTTGGGTCAATCAACGCCTCTCCTTGGCTTAAACAATCCTATTATCCGCCTTAGGTGATTCCCTCTTTGGGTTAGCAACAGGAACTCTGACTGCTCGGAGGCCTTTGAGTCCATTCAGTTGAGTCCTTTAGCAGCTCGAGGCAGGAAGCTGAAGACGGTAGGCGCTTATATATTATGTCCGCTGTAGTTTTCCTATCCTTTCTTGAACCAAAAGCAAAGCGCTATGCCGGGATCTGGTAAAAAGCAAAAGTATAGCGTGCGGAGCATTCTTGGCTTGATCTTGATTAGGACAAGCGTAGCAGCCTTGTGGCACTGCCCTTTCCGGTATCACTTCAACCGAGATAGAAATTTATCAATTCACAGCGTGACACACTAGATACAGCCGCAGAGACATGAATCCAATCTTTTGTCTCCCGGGAAGAAGGTTACCCATATTCTATATCTTGATTCAGAAAGCCAATCACTCAATCTTCTCCTCACTCCACACATTGCATACTCTTTACAGACAACTCGATTTCTCTTCTCATACGATATTTCAATTCTTACTCAGAAAGAGAGGCGTAGCAAGCTCAAAAGGTAAAGAGGTGAAGTAGGAACAAAGTCATGATACCTTTTGATCTTTAGACGCAGCCTCAAAATTTTCTCAGTGAGTTGGAAGGACCTTCCACGTAGGCTCCCACTTCAACCCTTGATGAAGGGATATCCGTGACACCCAAGGAATGTATCTTTGGGAGATATCAGGTAAGACAACCTTAATATCAGACAACACTGTCCAAGACTAGAGTGATAATGCTAGAGAACGTATCCTTACTTACAGTAGATCCTGTTGATTCGGTTGAAGCACAACAACCATCAATAGTTGCATCTGTTAAAGACCAATCACCAGCTGCAGTAAAGGAGTTGGATAAAGACCCTTCATTGCCTTGCGCAGCTACCTTAGTAGAACCTTTCTTACTATGTAACCATTAGTAGTTGATTCACCGGTGAAATGAAAAAGTAATACATTTGATCAAAACGACTTATGAAATGAATGGAATTTCGGCTCTCTGTTAAAGAGGCATAGGGTCTTCTCATCCAAGAGGTTGTGTTTGATGAAAAGTTCTGCATTCTCCGTATTCAGTTAAGAAGAAAGGAATTATTGTATTATAAATGTCAGTCGTCAAGAAGTATGTGGCTAATGAAGCCCGAGTTAAGTTAATACACCAGCAAGGGTTAGGAGAACAAGTAGGCTCTTCTCCCGACCCAGATGCTCCAGGCTTCCCTGGCATTCTTTATGTCTTGGAATTGTTGCTAGTGCAATCCTTAGACTCAAAGCTCTTTCTTCCTCAAATGGATACAAAGCGTAAAAGCATGAACGATTGACAAACGAAATATAATAAATAGTGACAGATTACTTAAACGAAAGCAGATCGGGATAGAACCTGTTGATGTACAGTGTTACTGCTGCTGCTACTACCTCTGATTCGGGGACCTCTGCCCCTCTTTAAGTGCATACGTAGTCGACTATAGCTAATGACTTGTATTGTGTATCGCAATCAGACATCTTTCCGAAATTTGACATCTTACTGGCAGAGACCTAGAAGAAAAGGATTTTTAGACTCAACCAATGGTGTACAAATTCCCACGGAAAGGGCGGAGTTCTTAAGACGACGAGTGAATTTTTTGCCTTACTTCTTAGTGAAGGCAAAGTTAGGGTGATTTAGCAGAACAGAAATTTGTCGGCGGCGGGAGTCAACCATCCGAGTGAGAGGTCAGACCAATAATCCCATTCACCTTGGTCCAATCCGAACGGATCTTGTTGAATGAATTGATCCATTGTTGTATGTCTTACTTCTTAGTGAATTTTTTTCTACTCGGACCCGCCGTACTTCCTTTGAGTACTGCTGAGAGATATAGTGGAAACATTTTGTTATGGTGGCGAGTGAAAAGACCAATGCAGTAGAGAATGACCGCATGAATCGAAATCCACTTATATTAAGATAGACAACCGAGAAAGAAAGGTTCCACGTGGTTGTTCTTAGCGTGCTAGCTGGTGCTTCATTTCGTTATCGACTACATAATCACCTTGGTATGATTAAACAAATGAATTGTATAAATGATCATATATATTCGACATTCAGCACGACTACTTCAACTACATAGTGTCTCTCAAGTACTTGAAATCCCCGTAATTATACCTATTCCACCAGATGCTCAATCAAATTGGAAAGCTATGATTCTGGAAGCTCAGCAGTCCCAGGAGTGGAATGCTATGATTCTGGAAGCTCTGTAAAAGAAATAACATAGAGAAGAAGACTTCCCGTCCCACTATTCCCGACTGAAAGAATAAGGGACGTACCTCTTCTTTACTGAAATGAACTACTAGAGAAATTAACTATTCCATCTAACTACCTAGCTCAGTATCAACCATTAACGAATAGAATAGCATACTCTAGGACGCTTCAGACCTCATAATGATGAGTCCCTCTCTGCTTTCAGTTGAGGAGAGCTGCTCTTTGGAAAAAGTCGAGGGCTAGCTGCGTTACCTTGATGTGTGATTGGAAGATTGAGTCAGTAGTAGTATTCCTTGTGTTACCTCGCAGGAATGAAATGGCCAAAATAACGATCAAATGCAGGAAGCCTTAAAACCGCTCAATGCACAACTCCAAGCAACCTAAACCAAAGATGTTAAGCGCTAGGACGCCAAGAAAGGAATCACAGGAATAGCAGTACGAGTTCACTTCTCTTTTGTTCTTGTTCATAACTGACTCTAACTTTGCCTACGGATATAGAGGGAATATTGGGTGAGTGATTTCATCATTAACGTATTAGAGTGTCTTCTTATTTATTGTTCTTCTTTCGTTCATCCCAAGCTGGGAGACTCTCGAATCAGTAACCTTTGGCCCATTCCATAATTCGAGAATTGGGCAAGCAGCACGATTATTGAGGTAATCCATAGATATTCTCATCAAAATGATGTTCAGCCAGTGGAACTTTGTCCTTATGCAGATGTGCAGGTAATTGGAGGGGATAACGTTAGCATTATCCAACGACGCCTTTTAGAAGCTAAATACCCTTCTCACCCCTCTGCGAAGATTCTTGAGATAACTCGTGTCGAAGCCCAAGATCAATTCGAAGTGAAAGTCAAAAGAAATATTAATTAAGCGTAAATAAAATAAAAGAACATTCATTGCTTCTGACTATGTCGATGAATTAAGTTGGAACCAAACTAGGAAGACAGCCCACCACTAGGATTTGCTTTGCTCTTGCTCCGCTTGCCCCCACCTATCTTCTCCCCACTATTGTTCTTCATTTCACCATAGCAGGGACCTCACTAACCTTCTCGGCCAGTTACTCTACCCACTAGGGTTCCCTCTAGCCCCAATCCAAAACCAGATGAGAAAATCAAAGTGAAGAATAGAAACATTAAAAACCCCAATCGATCAATGTCAAGAAAAAAAATTCATTTATTACCGCCTTTAATGCTTCTATAAAATCTTTCGACTTATCTCCTTTAGTTTCAAGATTTTGAAAAATGCTTTTCAAAGCATTAAGATCCGTACTTTTCTCGTGCCTAATTCATTTGACTCTCTGGAGAAAGATTTTCATATCCTTCTGATGTTATAATGGAATCTACTTTTTTTCTATTAACCCTTGTAATTCATCGATTTTAGTTTCTTCATTTCCAGTTAAGACTTTATCAATATCTGAATAATCTAGATAAGGGCTCCATAGGCTCCTCACTACCAGCAGGAGCAGCCGTAATAGTGGGTGATTGCCCTACTGGAGTAGTCCTTTCATAAAGTTCGGAAAGTAAACAGTATTTTTTAGGCGCCATATTATACTTTCCTTTCCTCTCCTCAAAATACGAATGAGATTAAGAATGAAATCATTAAAGCGAACAAGGCAATTGCTTTGGTAAGAGCAAAGCCCAAGATGGCATAATCGAATAGTTGTTTAGCTAATGATGGATTTCGCGCTACCGAATGAATCAAAGAACTAACTAGGTTGACTTAGCTTGAGTTGACTTAGTCCTTCAGTCTCTCCGAGCTCCGCGCTTCAAAGAGTTGACTCAGCTTGAGTTGCAAGGCTTCAATTACTAACTAGGTTGGATTGATTAGCCTACTAAGAATTCCTAACTAGATTGGTTAGGTTTAATAGAGGAACTCGCCTAACAAAGACCAAGAATCATCATAAGAGAAGCAATGAAGAATCGATAGTGAAATAGAATTGTAAGGTGGCACTCCAAGAAGAGAGCGGCCCTGGCAAAAAAGGAACTTTCTTATGGCGATAGATGAATTGTGGCGAACTACCAATTGATGATGAAACATTCGTACGTGATGGTTCATAAATGAAGCTGAGACGGAACTCCTCCTTCTGTCTGATCAAGAGAAGCCAATCCCTATTTTGTTTATGAACGAAAGGAATCTCTAAACCGAAACAAAGATGACAGCATCCCATTCGAAGATGATACGAACGAGGGACCCATTGGATATAGGATTCAAGAACCCCACGTATAGAGTTACGCAGCGGTCTCCCTAGATCGAGAATCCGGTTTGATCACCTCCAAGAGCGTAGAAACCTCGACCCATTGGCTATATGTGTAGCCAAGAACCTCGGTACTGTTGAACGCCACAAGCCCTTGCTCAAGTGCCTTGATAAGTTCTTAAACAAGTGAAAAACTCTACAAAGATATTTCAACTCACAAAGGCCAAGTTCGTTTATGTGTAAGTGTGTCCCATTACAAATGATTTCAAGCTTATTTATAGGCTGAAATATGACTCTTGACACCCCCACACTTATAACTATACTAAAGACTCTTAAATAGACTTAAAAGAGCATAAATAACATGTGTGACTCTTGAGTTTGTAACAGCCACTCATTTACAACTTATTCAATGCACTAAATAACATGTTTACTTTG
Organism: Leonotis leonurus; assembly: GCA_026898415.1. NCBI lineage: Eukaryota > Viridiplantae > Streptophyta > Magnoliopsida > Lamiales > Lamiaceae > Leonotis > Leonotis leonurus. The sequence goes on along the minus strand of JAPKLX010000204.1, from coordinate 368,754 downwards.
GGCTGCTCCTAAAACACGAAAATCAGCCATTGTTCTTCATATTGGCCTTCAAAAATCTAATATATTATGAGCCCATTCTTCAAGTAAAAGTCAGACCACTTCAACTTGTACAAGGTTCACCATTTGGCCCAATATAGATTGGTCTTGGACTTGGGCAGCTCGGATGCATCTCCATCATTCCCTTCTTCTTTGAGAGGCTTCATCCTCGAATCTAGATCTCCCAAATAAGGACACAAATCAACAACATTGAAAGTAGCACTTACATTATACTCACCCGGAAGGTCTAGTTTGTAAGCATTATCATTCACTCTTGCGATCACTTAGAATGGTCCATCTCCCCTTGGCTGCAACTTGGATCAAAGTTCGAAGTAATTGAGGATGACATGTAGTAGAAAACAAAAGCTTAGTTCCCAATTTGTTCCATAACACACGCCAAAAATGACTCACAAACTTAGCATCTCGATCACTCAAAATTGATCTTGGAACACCATGCAAACGAACAACTTCTTCGAAGAACAAATCAGTAATATGAGATGAGATTTAGATTTCGATTGCATGCAAGTGACACATCTACTACAATTTTGTTTCCACATCAACACGCATTTTAGGCCAAAAGAAATGTTCGTGCACCAGCAATTCACGTATTAAACCTCCACCATGAGCTTCACGCACTAGCAATTCATGCATAGAACACTTTGGAATGCACAACTTGTTTTCTCTAAATAAATAGCCCTCATGCTTATAGGACTTGTCAAATGTAGTATGCTCACAAGCAAAGTAGATAGAAGGAAAATCAGAATCATTGGCATACATCCCCTTAATCATCTCAAAACCAAGAAGTTTAGAACTCAAATTAGTGATCAAAACGTACCTTCGAGACAATGCATCAGCCAGTATGTTTTCCTTCCCCTTTTTGTACTTGATCACATATGGAAATGATTCAATGAATTCCACCCACTAAACATGTCTCTTGCTAAGCTTACCTTGACCTTTGAGGTATTTGAGAGATTCATGATCTGTGTGAATTACGAACTCTCTAGGCCACAAGTAATGCTGCCATGTTTCCAATGCCCTCACAAAAGCATACTACTCCTTGTCGTAGGTCGGATAGTTCAGTTGAGCTCCCTTCAACTTTTCGCTAAAGTAAACGATTGACTTTCCATCCTGCAATAAAACATCTCCTACACCTACTCCCGACGCATCACATTCAAGCTCAAATATTTTATCAAAGTTAGGCAAAAGCAAGAATAGGTGCAGTAGTTAGTTTCTCTTTAAGGAGATTACAAGCATGATCTTGTGTTCTCCCCCCAATGAAAACCAACTTCTTTTTTCACAATTTCATTCAAAGGTGCAGCAATGGTGCTGAAATCTTTCACAAATCTCCTATAAAAACTAGCAAGACCATGAAAAATTCTTACATATGCCACGTTTTGAGGAACAGGCCAATCTAAGATAGCTTTCACTTTCTCCTTTTTCATCTCAATTCCTTGACCACATACAACAAAACCAAGAAAAACAACTTTATCCATGCAAAAACAACACTTCTTAAGATTAACATACAATGATTCCTTTCTTAAAGTGTCTAAAACAACACGTACATGCTCAAGAAGTTCATACACGTTTTTGCTATAGATCAATATATCATCAAAGTAGACAACAACAAATTTTCCAATAAAACTTCTCAAAACATGGTGCATCAACCTCATGAATGTACTAGGTGCATTAGTTAAACCAAAAGGCATTACTAACCACTCATACAAACCAAATTTAGTTTTGAAAGCAGTTTTCCACTCATCTCTGTCTCTAATTCGAATCTGGTGATACCTACTCTTCAAATCAATCTTGCTAAACACAACATCCCCATGTAATCATCAAGCATGTCATCTAGCCTAGGAATATGATAGCGATACTTTACACAATAATCACCAGTCCGTGCACATTCTCCACGATCCATCCTTCTTGGACACAATAATCACCGGTACAGCACATGGACTCATGCTCTTACAAATTTTACCCTTCTTCATCAACTCTTCAACTTGTCTTTGGATCTCTTTCTCCTCCTCTGGATTAGCTCTATAAGCTGGTCGGTTGGGTAGGACAGCTCCGAGAACAAAGTCTATTGGGTGCTTAATACCTCTTAAAGGAGGTAATCCACTTGGGTCTTCCTCGGGAAAGACGTCTTCAAAATCCTGCAAAAGAGAAACAAAAGTACTAGGCAAAGATTGGGTTAACTCGTTAGTGCTAAAGAATGACTCTTTGTACACCAAGACTAACATTCTCTTTTTTTCGACTATTACACTCTTGATTTCTTTTGCTCTCACATAGAAATTATGTTTTTCTCTCCCCTCACTCTTACTTTTCTCTCGACTCTTTTTTTCACTCGACTCTTTTTCAATATCCTCACTTTTTTTACTCTCAAGCTCACGAGCCCTCCTCATTTGAGTTAATTTCAGCTGGTCTTCTTGCACTTGTTGTGGTGTCAATGAAACAAGCACGATGGATTTGTTGTTGTGCTTGAAGGTGTAGTGATTGCGAAATCCATCATAAAGCACCCTTCGGTCGAATTGTCACGGCCTCCCCAACAGAATGTGACTTGCATGCATTGGAACCACATCACAAAGGACTTCATTTTTATAGTTGCAAATGGAAAATGAAATTAGAACTTTTTTCGGCACGCGCATTTTTCCACATTCATTTAACCATTGAAGCTTGTACGGACGTGGATGTTTCTCGGTTGTTAAGTGTAATGCCCCGCTCTTTTGTTAGAACTATCTCGTAGTAGATAATTCGTGACTAATAAAAATTTCACGAATATGAATTGACAAATTGATAATGATAATTTCCTTATTTGCCTAAATCAAACGCATTTAAGTTTAAACTCTTTATAAATTAGAGTTTAGTATGAGGATTTAATATTTAACAATTAATATTAAATAAATCTCATCTTTTAAGTATTCTAGATAGAAGTTCTTAGTTACCAAAAAAAAAAAAAAACTGAAGATACAAATAAATTCACGAAATGCATAATCGATAGTTAGTTTGATTATTAGGAACGAGTTTATAAGAATTTATTAGATAACCAATTAATAAATTAGTTAGAATTATTGTTAGATAAAATTTAATGTTGGCTATAGAAAAGTTAAAGCTTCAAGATAAATGTTAATGCTTGAGAAGTTAATTATACTTCAATTAGTTGATAATACCTTATAATTATTTGTATCTTAATTAATAAGATGATGAGAACAATAATACATTATCTCGTTTTTATTAAGCATGATATATAAGAATAGATTATTTATTTATAAGTAAATAAATAATTAGTAACAAAATATATGTATGTGTATATATTATGTATGTGATAATGCAATTAGTGTATGAGGGAATAATTAAATAAAGTATAAGACAAGACATTATATAAATGAATACACTTATATATATATACGTGTAAATATATATATTAAGAAGTATTGAATAAACAAAGAATGAAATTAGATAAAAACGTGTATTGATGGTACACGACAATAATGAAAAAAAAAAGGAGAGAGGATGATGTCTTTTTCAATCCTACTTACAGCTTTGGGCAGTCCTTACTACAAAGATTAAATAAACAATTGAATTACATAAAGAAGGAACCCTTTACAGCAAAGAAGCAAGACTAGACTACTACTGCCACATCCTTTTCCTACCCTATGAATAAGAGATCTAAACAAAATCTATAGGGCAATCAGTAGATTTTATGTACAAGTCATATAAGAGAAATGAAGCAGAAGCAACTGAGCACAAAGCTCAAGAAGAAGGGCAGGAGAACGGTTGAAATGAAAGGGAGGCAGAGTTGCTGCTCCATGCTCCTATCCCCTGCAAAAACATAGAGTATTCAAGTAATTAGGAAAGTCTACTACTACACACAAAGCACAACCCTTAACCTTGACCTCTCCTATAAATACCCCTCATTTTTTTTTTACCTTAGGAAGTTTACAAGTCACAAACTCACTCACACGAAGTGCTACAAAAAAATTTGGAACTTGGAGAGGAACACAGAGTGCGTAGTAGAAGAGAAGAAGAAGTAGTGAAGCTGTAAAGGTAAGCAACTTCCAACCCTTAGAAATTAATGTTCTGTTCAAACCTACTCAATACTTAGCTCATAAGACCTTATATATTTCATAGCTTCACTCCACCCTCTAAAATTTGGAACATACAGGACTGCACATGACTACGAACTTAGGAGTTTGAACCTTGAATTTAGGTGCTGCACTTGGAACATTAGAAGATCATATCATTTACATAGGAAACGAATACGTCTAAATTTTATGTGAATATTGATAGGCAACCTATCCTAAACTGTAATCTGCATGATAAAAAGAAGAAGAAATAAGAGAATATACCTAAAGAATAAGGAAGCAGTGGTGCACGGCTGTTGCACAGCCGTGAACTTCCTCCTAGTGATCCCGAACAGCTTCGGTTGGCCTCGAGCAGGCCCCGAACGGCTTCGGACAGTCCCGGACAGCCCCGAGCAGCTTCGGATGGCCTCGAGCAGGCCCCGAACGGCTTCGAGCAGGCCCCGAACGGCTTCGAGCAGGCCCCGAACAGTTTCGGTTGGTCTCGAACAGCCTTGCACGACTCCGAACAGGCCTCGAATGGCTCCGAATCAATCCGGATAACTCCGGACAGCTCCGACCAACCCCGAACAGCCCGAACAAATTCCGAAATACCCCGAACCGATCCCGAAAAGCCCCAAAACCAATCTGTAAATGTAGAACACTCATAAGACTCAAGTATTTCATGAAATTTGACGAGCAAGGGAATTTCCAGGTCATAATCAAACTGAAAGCCAAAACAAGAAAATAATATTTTGACTCCTAGCTAAAGTTTCAATTAATCGAAAGTAAGAGAAGAGCAATAAAATGCAATAAAAGAAACATATTATAGAACTTAAGATTTTAAATCCCTAAGTGTAGAAAAGGGAAGACAGGCAGAACACCTACCTTCCATCGGGGGTGCAGGGGAGGGAAAGGATCCAACCAGGGAACCGAATCAGGAGCCACGCTCTATAACCCAGCTCTATGACTACCCCGACTAGCGCAGTCCCACCACCTCAAAAACTGGGGCTGTCCAACTCCGAACAGAGCCATTCCCCAATCCTAGCTTCACCACCGACCTTTCTCCATAACAAGAAGGAACAATAATCAGTCAGTAAAGGGGGTGGAATCAAGCTGCAAACTTGAACTCCTCTTAATAACTAGCAATTAAATCACAAATGAATAGAATTAATAAAAAGAGGTAATGGAGAAATTACCTAAGGTGGAGCGCTGTCGATGGGGAGGGGAGAAGTTGGCGGCGGAGCGCTGATGCTGGCAGTAGCGAGGAGTGCCGATCGCTACTACTGTGCTGCCGAGTGGAGATTCTCGGCTAACGGGAGGTAGCTACGAGCGAAAGCGATGGCGAAGAGGCATCAGAGGCTGAAGCCGTCGGTACACGGCTGGGGTAGGAGGCCGAGAGAGATTGGGTGAGAGGGAAGGTTAGACGAGCGACGCTGTGAAGCGCAGAAAACTGAGATGCGGTGAGAGGAAGAGAAGCCGAGCAGGAGAACTGCACCAGAAACGGGGACAGCGAGAGAGAGACGGGGACAGCGAGAGAGAGACAGGGAGCGAGAGAGAGTCGGGGACAGCGAGAGAGGAAGGAGAAGGAGGAAACAGATAGAAGAGGGTAGAGAGGGATCGATAGAGACAGAGTGAAAATAGAGAGAGCAGATCGAGTGAGAGAGAGAGAGGGAAATTACTATCTGTTTGAGAGAAAACATACAGATAGAGGAATTTGCTATCTGTTTGAGAGAAAACAGATAGAGTAGTGAATTGGATTAAAGTTAGGGTTAGTATAAAGGGTTCTAGAGCATGGGCCGGGTATTGGGCCGGATTTACGGGCCGGGTCGAATTATGGGCTGATGATTTAACTTGGTGAATGGGCCTAAATAAATGGAAAGATTGGGCCGAAATTTAAATTGCTGGGCCTGAATTAATAAGATCTATTGGGCTGAATTAATAAGATCTATTGGGCCGAATTAATTAAATTATTGGGCTGGAAAATAATTAGATTGGGCCTAGTTTATTAAGCTTAAGATAATTAATATTTAACTAATTAAATTAATTAGTAAGCTCACTTAATTAATTTAAATGGACTAGTTTAAACACGTGATAAGTTAAGACTTAATTAAATTGAGCTTATCATTTTAAATAAGATAGAGCTACATCAATTAGAAATATTAAATAATGGAAGAAGGGATGATATATTTATTAAGTGTTAATATTTAGAGCTATTAAATTAGATAATTAAAGCCTAAGTATTAAATCAAGAAGATCCAATTTATTAGTAATTGGGATTTAAATTAAGAGAATTTATATCTCTAATTATATTGAGGATATTATTTAAGAGATTAGATATCTCTAGAAAAGGAATTAAGGAGCAACCCATTATAAATCTTCATAGAATTATTAAAGAATTAATAATGGTTAAGGATTTATTTGAGAAATAATATTCTAAGGTTATGTAAAGAGTTAAATAAATAGAACTTATAACATTAATTGAATAATTAATTATCGAGAATTAATTATTTCATTAAGTGTAATACACTTATTACATTTAAAGTCAACTACCGGAGAAATTGAATTAAGGGTTCAATACCTTATAGATAAGTATCAATATCCCGAGTTACAAATCGAAACAAGAACCGAGAATAATATACGAATTAATGCTTCAAAAACATTAGAGCATTTTGACTTACTCTTGATTAATCTAAAGGTTTTGACGAGAGGTCGTATCTGCAATTCAGAGTTAAAGCAAGTACCAAACGAGGCTATCCAAGTAGGCTTTCTATCCTATACATCAAGTGTAGGCTTTCTTATACAACTAAAATTATGTGTGTTGTATCAGTTATATTTCGTTTCAAAAAAGTATTTTGAATTGAAATTATGTGAAGTATTGTCTGCCATAAAATGTTTTATGATTTTTGTATGAAACCTATCTGCTTAGTTAAGTTAAAAGAATCGAATTCGGGTTCCAGTGGGTTAGCGTCTCCACTCGAACCAGTGTACACAAAGTAACCGTGAGTCATCGAGCGGGTTGGCCGGTTAAAGTGACCGTGAGTCATCGAGCGGGTTGGCCGGTCAAGGTGTTCGTGGAAGGAGGCCACCTTCCCGACACAAAGAGGAAGAAGAAGTTACAAATATGGTAGATTACTAAAGAACTTAGATCATGATCGAACTTTAAGATTTCACAAAAGGATTTTAGTGAACATAGGTTCTTTAGAGACAAAATCCCTATGTTTCACTTTCAATGGCATGACAATTATATTTGTATGAGTGCGATTTTGGCATGTGTCTACTGAGTACAATTTGTACTCAGCCCTGCATATATTTATAAATGTGCAGGTTGAGCGATGATGAAGGAGGAGTGCTACGTTCAGGCTTTTTGTCGATCTCTTATTAGTTGACTCTTGGGGGTTCTACATGTCTTCATATATGTAGAGCTTCTAGCGATCCAAGTAACTTTCCGCTGCTAGTTTGAGATCATTATGTAATAAACCTAAAACTCGAGTTTCTTTCATGATATGTTGCATGCATTGAGCATAAGACTCAAACCCTTTTTCTTACAAATCATGTATAATGAACTATTCGCCCAGTTATGAGATTGTTGTTCACTTTCTTCCTCGTTCCATTACCCCATTTCTATCCCGGTTTTCCTTAAATCCCTTCTCAAGTCACGGTTTCCCCGACTTCGCTATCAATAGCGGAGTGCGGGCGTGACATTAAGTTCAATTTCACCACCATTTTTGAACTTGCAACGTTAGTACAGCTCCCACCATAAATAATCAACATGAAAAGTTTACCTTGGACCAAACATCTTGTGTGGAAGATGTTCTTCCTTTGCTGATCATCAACTTTGGTTCGCACGTTGAGAGCTCGTCGCACCACCAACAGCTCTCCATGTTCCGGTACAATCTCCTCCAATGGAACATCTTCACTTTCATCATCTTCATGCTCACTTTCAGATTCTATCTCTCCATCCGGCTTCAAAACCATCACCCTTTTGTTTGGACATTGTGATGCAATATGCCCAACTCCTTGACATCGAAAACATTTGATATCTCTATTTCTAACATTAGAATTAGAAGTAGAAATACCTCTCCCCTTATCACCTTCATTGTACTTCGTTTTTGGACCATCATTTTGAGGTTTAGAGGCTGCCCCAAAAGATGATTTAGACGATGTCCACTCATTCGACTTTGAAGATTGAGAACTTGTTGGAGAGTTCTTTTGGAACGTTCCGTTCTTCTTCAATTGCCGCTCTACTTTCTTTGCCACGTGCACCATATCATCCAGCTCCACGACATTGGCAATCTCCCTATTCAGCCCACATAAGAACCGAGCCATGGTTGCTTCTCGATGATCATCAATATTTGCTCTAATCATGGTAATCTCCCTATTCAGCCCAAATAAGAACCGAGCCATGGTTGCTTCTCGATCTTCATCAATATTTGCTCTAATCATGGCAATCTCCATCTCTTTGTAGTACTCATCAACATATTTATTACCTTGATTCATAGATTGTAACTTTTGATACAATTCACGAAAATAATGAGTAGGTACGAATCTCTTACGCATTACAACTTTCATCTCTTTCCAAGTTGAATTTGGCCTCTCTCTATAACGCCTCATATTCATCACCAATTGATCCCACCAAACTATTGCATAGTCCGTGAACTCAATTGCAGCAAGTCTAACCTTTTTCGCCTCGGAGTAATTGTGACACTCAAAAATGAGCTCCACCTTTCGCTCCCACTCCAAATAAACTTCTGGATTCGCTCCTTCCTTGGAAAGTTGGAATGTTCAATTTGATGCTTCCCAAGTCACGATCAACTTCCTTTTGATTTCTTCTTGGACCTCTTCTTCCTCTTCCTCGCCTTGAACCTTGATGCGAGGATGTTGCATCATTCGTTGGCTTATACCACCCCTCTAATGTCCTCACCACTCAAGCCTTTTACCCCTCTAACAAAGCAAGATAGAACAAGATCAGGAGCACACACCACACTCCAGCCCCTTTGGATGAAAGAAGAACATTAGAACTACCCAAATGTCAGCTCCTTTCTTGACGTAAGAAGAAAAAAAAATTGAACGTATAGAACAATGATGAACAATGTAATTGATTTTTTTCTCACAATTTTTTTTTCGTTTTATTTTTAATTTTTTTTCAAGCTCTCTCTTTTTTTTTTCACACTATTACAATGGGGAATAGATATAGAAGAACTTGCTGAACGTTTTTTTTTTGTAAGAATAAAGAAGATGAAGATAAGAACAATAGAAGATCAATACCAGATTGCTCTGATACCAAATGATACGAACGAGGGACCCATTGGATATAAGATTCAAGATCCCCACGTATAGAGTTAAGCAGCGGTCACCCTAAATCGAGAATCCGGTTTGATCACCTCGAAGAGCATAGAAACCTCGACCTGTTGGCTATATATATGCAACCAAGAACATCCGTATGGTTGAACGCCACAAGACCTTGCTCAAGTGCCTTGATAAGTTCTTAAACAAGTGAAAAACTCTACAAAGATATTTCAACTCACAAAGGCAATGCCCATTTCGTTTATGTGTAAGTGTGTCCCATTACAAATGATTTCAAGCTTATTTATAGGCTGAAATATGACTCTTGACACCCCCACACTTATATCTATACTAAAGACTCCTAAATAGACTTAAAAGAGCATAAATAACATGGGTGACTCTTGAGTTTGTAACAACCACTCATTTACAACTTATTCAATGCACTAAATAACATGTTTACTTAAGGAACGAAACGAGAGCAGGTGCTTGAGCAAGTGGTAAGGAAGGACTTCTCTATAGGCTTTGACACATTAGGAGCAATTGGGGAACGAATTTCTCATTAGGAGAGCTATAGCCTATGATATTCCATTATCTTGCACTCGATATACCCTGTCTCAGGATCTGACATCTGTGGACTTTTACCCACACTTAGCTTACATACATCCGACGCGTCTGTACTGAAAATTAGGGAAAGGTTGACTTTCAGTACCTCTCGCCAAGACGTCTTTTCCAGTGTCGATCATCTAAATTGATTCATTCATTGAAAGCGAAATGGGGTATTCTACGATCCCATCCAAAGATGCCTCAGGGTTAATTCATTCATTCCTAACTACTTGCTTCGTAGAGCAACCTTTTATGCAGACTAAACTAAAGAAACTTCGGTAAGTCTGGGCCGAAATAGTGGCATGTTTCGGTCCTCTTCCCCATTACTTAGAAAAAGTGAGCCATCAGTTCTAGTACAAGATACTATCATTACTGCCTAGACAATTAGACATCCAACCCGTAATCGCAACGACCCAATTGAAAGAGTGGAGCTCTACCAACTGAGCTATATCCCCCCGAGCCAAGTGGAGCATGCATGAAGTAGTCAGATACTTCTTCTATTCTATTCTTTTCCTTGGCGCAGCTGGGCAATCCTCGATCTGAACCACATACCTCACCTGTGAACTAAATCATCGCACCTACGGTCCAACCAATTGGGAGAGAATCAATAGATTCCTTTTCCGGAGCGATTCATCCTTCCCGAACGCAGCATACAACTCTCCGTTGTACTGCGCTCTCCAAGTGTGCTTGTTCCCCCTTCTTCCTTAACCTGACAAGTCTTTGTGAAATAACTCCGATGAGAAGAAAAGAAGAGTTAAGAGACCCTCCTGGCCCAACCCTAGACACTCTAAAATCCTTTTTCAAACCTGCTCCCATTTCGAATCAAGAGATGTATAAATAAACACATCCCATTACACTGATCGGGGGCGTTCATTGTGACTGAGGGGGTCGAAGACCAAGAAGTGAGTTATTTATACCAAACATTCTTCTTACAGCTAGATCCAATCTCCTGGTCCCTGCGGAAAAGAAATGAATTTCACGCTCTTCCTTTCAGGAAAGGAGGATTAGGGAAATCCTATTGATTGTAGTTTTTTCCAGACCTCCAGGAAAAGCATGAAAAAAATGGCTCGAATTTTACGATCCCTCCGTCACCCCAGAATGAAGGGGGTGATCTCATAGTTCTTGGTCTATGAAGATGCGTTGTGAGGTGCTCCATTTTCTTTTCCCATTGAGGCCGAACCTAAACTTGTGCTCGAGAGATAGCTGTCGATACACTGATAAGGGATGATGGATTCTCGAGAAGAGAGGAGCCGTGGTGGTCCCCCCCGGACCGCCCGAATCCCACAAGTGAATCGAAAGTTGGATCTACATTGGATCTCACACGAATCGCACAATCTATCCTCCTGAGGATGGGTTTGGTTTCAAACCCCGGTTCGAACAGGAGGAGTACGCCGTGCTAATGTGCCTTGGATGATCCACATCTCAGGGTCAGGCGCCGATGAGCACTTTGAACTATCCATGTGGCTGAGAGCCCTCACAGCCTAGGCACAACGGTGCAATTATCAGGGGCGCACTCTACCACTGAGCTAATAGCCCGTCATGCGAGCCTTCCATTGGGGTGGGGCCTGCTATGTCAAAAGCGAGAGAAACCCCATCCTTCTCTTTCCTTTTTTCGCCTCCATGTCCCCACACGGGAGATATGGGGATGTAACAAAGGGGATCCAATCAACTTGCTTGTTCCGACCTAGGATAATAAGCTCATGAGCTTGGTTTTATTTCTCCGTCGAGAAATGAAAGAAGACTTCCATCTCCAAGTTTAACTTATACGTAGCTCCCTTCTTTTTGTTTTGGGTGTGAAGCAGTGGCATACCAAAATACACAACAAGCATTAGCTCTTCCTGAAAAGGAGGTGATCCAGCCGCACCTTTCAATACGGCTACCTTGTTACAACTTCACTTCAGTCACTAGCTCTGCCTTCGGCATCCCCCTCGCGGTTAAGATAACGACTTCAGGCATGGCCAACTCCCATAGTGTGATGGGCAGTGTGTACAAGGCCCAGGAACAAAGTCACCGCCGTATGGCTAACCGACGATTACTAGCTATTCCGGCTTCATGCAGGCGAGTTGTAGCATGCAATCCGAACTGAGGACTGGTTTTTGGGGTTAGCTCACCCACGCGAGATCGGAACCCTTTGTCCCGGCCATTGTAGCACATGTGTTGCCCAGGGCATAAGGGGCATGATGACTTGACATCATCCTCACCTTCCTCCGAGCAGTCTTTTCAGGGTTCCAAATTCAACGATGGCAACTAAACACGAGGGTTGCACTCGTTGCGGGACTTAACCCAACACCTTACGTCACAAGTTGACGACAGCCATGCACCAACTAAGAAAAACTAGTGGATGGTCTACCAGATCAAATATATGATAAAGATCATATGTGTGAAGCCTGTCAAGCTGGAAAGCAGATCAGATCATCATTTACAAGTAAAACAGCTCACTCAACCACAAGATTACTGGAGCTTTTGCATTTAGATCTGTTTGGTCCAGTCAAACCTCTAAGCATAAATGGGAGAAAATACACCTTAGTAATCATAGATGATTACTCAAGATTCACTTGGGTCATCTTTCTGCTAAAGAAGAAAGAAACTCTAGACAAACTCCCTGATTTTCTACATAAGATCACCAAACAGAAGGAGATGAGTATAACCTCTATCAGAACAGATCGAGGAACAGAATTTCTCAACCAAAAGATTGAAGCATACTGCAACAAGATGGGGATAACTCATCAAACATCTGCTGCTCAAACTCCTCAACAGAATGGAGTTGTAGAAAGGAGAAACAGATCTCTAAAGGAAGCAGCTCGTACAATGCTTAATGCAACCAATCTACCAAAGAAGTTCTGGGCAGAAGCCATTTACACAGCCTGCTATACTCAAAACAGATCATCTACCACACTCAGACATGGAAAGACACCGTATGAGATTTGGAACAACAGAAAGCCTAAGATTTCTTACTTTCGAACTTTTGGTTGTTTGTGTTACATACACAATAATGGGAAATCTCAATTGAAGACTTTTGATAGCAAAACTGACCCTGGAATATTCTTAGGATATTCTGATGTCAGTAAAGCATATCGAGTCTACAATAAGAACTCTCATATTGTGGAGGTAACACCTCATGTTGTTTTTGATGAGTCTATCATTGAGTACAGGTCACTAGATGAAAAACAAACAGAAAACCAGATGACTACAAGAAGAATGAATGAACTATTACTTGAAGATATCCTTATCTGGAATTCAAAAAGTGATGATGAAGAGATTAACACTTCACCTATTGCTAAAGAAGTCATACAGCAAGGGGGAACAACACTACATGATCTGGATGAAAACAGATCACCAAGCAATGAAACAGTCATTGCAGAAGATAATCAATCTGAAAATCCAAATCTAGAAGAAAATCCTAATGAGAATCCATTCCAATCATCTTCTACATCACACCCTGAATTTAAGGGACCAACAAATCAACCTGAACCTGAAATATCAGATGAAGAGATGACCAGGAGAAGGAGATGGATACAAGATCATCCACCAGAATAGATTGTTGGGAACTCATCAGATCGTGTGAAAACCAGAAGAATGCATGGAGAAAGTGCATTGTTAAGCTGTTATCTCTCTCGCATTGAACCATCTGATGCACATGAAGCACTACAAGATGCAGATTGGATAACAGCAATGCAAGAAGAACTCAATGAGTTCAAAAGGAATGAGGTCTGGTATCTCGTGGACAGACCCAAACACCAAGGTCTGATTGGTGTAAAATGGGTGTTCAAAAATAAACGGGATGAGAATGGTGAAGTAGTCAGAAACAAAGCCAGATTAGTAGCTAAAGGCTATAATCAACAAGAAGGCATTGATTTTGATGAAACATTTGCACCCGTAGCCAGACTAGAAGCAATTAGGCTATTCTTAGCATATGCTGCTCACAAACGGTTCAAGGTATAACAGATGGATGTCAAAAGTGCTTTCATCAATGGTATCCTTGAAGAAGAAGTTTATGTGGAACAGCCACCTGGATTTGAAGAAGCAGATCCAAACCAGAAAGTATACAGATTGACAAAAGTAGTCTATGGTCTTAAACAATCACCTAGAGCTTGGTATGAGACATTATCAACGTTTCTACTAGATTCTGGATTCAGAAGAGGATCAGTTGACAAGACTTTATTCATTATCAAAGTCAAAGAAAATATCCTCTTAGTACAGATCTATGTAGATGATATCATATTTGGATCTCAATCCACCTATTTATGTGACAAATTTGCTGAACTTATGAAGAATAAGTATCAAATGTCCATGATGGGGGAGATGAGTTTCTTTCTAGGTTTGCAGGTCAAGCAGGAACCAGATGGTATTTTCATCAATCAAACAAAATACATCAATGATCTACTAACAAAATTTGGGATGAAAGACAGCAAAACAGTTAAAATCTCAATGCAGACCAATTGGAAAATTGAACCTGATCCAGAAGGAAAACCAGCCAATATTACACAATACAGAGGGATCATAGGATCATTACTCTACCTAACTGCCAGTCGACTTGACATTACGTTTGCAGTAGGTGTATGTGCAAGATATCAAGCAAATCCCAAAGAGTCTCACATGGAAGCAGCTAAGAAGATATTAAGATATCTCAAGGGAACAACCCATGTAGGTTTATGGTACCCATGTGAAGACAACTTTGAGCTAACTGGATACACAGACTCAGATTATGCTGGATGTAAGCTGGACAGAAAGTCAACATCTGGCACTTGTCAGTTCTTGGGAAATAAATTAATTTCTTGGTTCTCAAAGAAATAGACATCTGTTGCCACATCAACCACAGAGGCAGAATATATGGCAGCTGGAAGTTGTTGTGCACAAATATTATGGTTAAGACAACAGCTTAAAGATTATGAGATTGATGTCAAGGAAATACCCATTTTTTGTGATAGCTCAAGTGCTATAGCTATCACACAGAATCCTGTTTTGCATACCAGATGCAAACATGTGGACGTAAGACATCATTTTATAAGAGATCATGTTGAAAGAAAACATGTACAGATCGAGAAAATACACACTGAAGTCCAGAGAGCTGACATTCTCACCAAAGCATTACCAGAAGAAAGGTTCAAGATGCTTTGTAGTAAATTAGGTCTATTAAATCTTGAAGACAGGACCAGATCGATATAAACAAGATTGATAAAAACATGCCATGTAAAATTCCAACTGGGAATTGACACCAGATCATCCAAATAGAAGATTGATGATCAAATCGTTTTAAATTCGAACCGGGAATTATTAGCAGATCATCACACAAGATTAATGTCCAAAACTTGAAAGTGGCACAAACAAATCGATAGCATTAACAAACAGCTCGAGAGATCGATTTGGACCAGATTACTTGATGCCACGTGGATATTAATTAATATTTCTTTATTAATTTCTCCCACTACTTGATTAAAGGGGAAAAGTCAACTATATACGGCGACTATATCAACTTAATCATACCATATATCTAATTTCTAACTCAATATATCTAATCTTCTATTTTTGTGATGATTGATACTATGTTTGGGAATAGTGATCAATGAGATATTTACCAAATCAAGAAAAAGGATGTACTTTTGACAATATGAATCAACACGCGCCACTCCACATCCCCACGATCAAAAGCGCGTATATCATGCGAAATAGAGGCGGTAATAGACTGCAAGTCTATACTTTGGAAAGGCGGGAAAAGTTGAAAAAGGGAAGAATATTAAAATATATTATTACCTTACTTATCTTTCTTTTCTTTTATATAATTGATAAGGCGGTTCAACTATCACCCACTCTTCATACCTTCAACACTTAGCAAAATTTTCTACCTTCCAACTCTCTCTCAATCTTTCGAAAAACTCTCTACTTTTGCTAAAATGGCACCCAAATCTTCTGTATTTCTTGAGCAAGTGAATTTCTTGAAACCCTACATTCATCAAGATCTATTTGCAGTACTTGACACCTTCGGTTTTCATAAACTGGACAAGGCCTTCGACCTTGTTCGACACTGCAAAGGTTTATCATTTATGAGATGTTCTTACTTATTAACTGCTGTATATCTTGTTTGTTCTGAAAATTCTCAAACTTGTATAGAAATTCCTTTTTAACTATCTGCATGTTATGTTCACTTGTACTGTGATATAGGACTTCATATTCTGTAAACCGCTTTTGGGCACTTATACTTCATTGATGGAAGGAAAGTGCTCACATATACTATCTTGTTTTCTTTGTAGGATTTCACAATATCATCACCTCTCATCCTGTCCACTTCTTGCCCAAAGAAGTCGCCGCATTCTATCTCTCGTGGCAGGGAGAGAAGGGTGGAAACGAAGCAACCATTAGGGTTAGCAAAGGGAACACCATCAGTAACACCACCTACAACGTCATAAACATCATTAATGATGTCTATAAGTTGAAAGATGAAGGCCTTAGCCTTGGGGAACTGACTGAAGAGCAACTGCAAGAGGCTGTGGAAATGGTGATGGTAGTGCCCATTCACTACACGAATAAGATGTTCAACAGGGCACTACTCGCTCCTGAATTCAAAATTATATTTGAATTCGTCCAGCGCATCTTCTTGAACCACAACGGGTCCTACGACCAAGTCACTCCCGAGAAGTTCAAGATCCTGGCTGCCATTGTGCTTAACCTACCGGTTAACTAGAGTAGGATATTATTCGATCTCTTGGCTAAGGAGGCCAAGATGATTAATTTTGTGAAAGGAGGTAGTCCTGGGATCGAGGTGAAGAGGAGTAGTTTAAGACACTCAACCAAAATCAGTTTCATGCTGGAATCCTTCTTCACTCATCACAAGTGGGATACAATAGCTGAGTTTAACACCAGACTGCACTTTCCAAAAGACCAACACCAGATTGAAATGTCTATGAGCATTTCAGCGAATCTGATTGCTAGGGTGACAGACCTTGTCTTTGCAAACGCCCTGATGGAGATGGGTAGCTCTAACCCCATCTAGATCCCACCATCTGCCCCAGCCGAGAAGTCCACAAAATCTAAAGTTACAAAGGAAAAACCCATCGAGAGGACCCCCACCAAAAGAGCTACTAGGAGGGCGAGCTCAGTTGACACTGACGCCTCCATAGCAGCCCAGCCACCCAAACCTAAACGACGAAGACTTCAGAAACTAGCAGATGAAGTCCAGGTCGAAGAACTTGCTATTGCTGAAACAACTCTCCCTCAACAGGAGGCTGAGGAGGAAGAGGTCCTGGTGGCTGGACCACCAGAGGATGTAGCTCCAATCTCATCCTTGGACCCAAATCAAACCAAGGATTTCTCCCCCGCACACACTGCCAGTCCATCATCTGCAGAACACCTTGAGCAGATTGATGAGGAGGTCGCGGGAGAAGAGGAGTCTACAGATGAGGAGGAAGAACTGAAAAAGGCAGAGACTGTGGTGAAAATGCTTGAGACAGAAGCAGATCATTTTGTCCTGAGGACATTTCCTGGGATCCAGCTCACCCCAGAAACATATGGAGCAGCCAAACGCCTTAAATTTCTCTTCCTCATCAAGGACAAAGAGTTCTATGTCCTTGATGCCCTCCTCAGAACCAGGTCGATACATGCCCTAAAGATTGAAGAGGCCACCTTGCTCAACATCTTCACTGCCTCTTCAATTGCTGAGTTAAGGGAGACATACAAACCAGACATTCTGGGGATGTCAAAATTTGAAGTCGAAGAACTCCAGATCGACCTTCGATCTGCATATGAGAAAGCAAACATGCTGGAGTTTTATGACAGCATTGAAGAAGAAGTTGCTAAGGAAGCAAGAGTAGAAGCAGAACCATCTGATGCTCACCAACCGGGTGCAGCAATGACAGAACCTGAACCAGATCAGCACATGGCTGATGCTGGAGAGCAGGTTGTGGAGACCACTCCACAAGCTGAGGGGGAACCAACCATGACTCATAAGACTCCAATCGCAGTGGTCAGCCAACCACAAGAAGAATCTGAACCAGCTGGACAGAGGGTTGGGGGCAAGCTCACTGATGAAATCTATACCCCTGCTGTCGCAGCCACGATGGAGGACTTTGTGGAGATGACCACTTTGGAGGACATATTGATGACTCAGCATCAATCACTGTCCAATGCACAAGTAAAAGAACTCATCTCTCACAAAGTTGATCAGTACATGTATGGGACGCTCTCTACAGTCCAGGACGAGGCCATTCGCATTCTCACAGAGTTTAACAACCATCTGAAAACTCACGTTGACCAGGTTGACTCTGATTTGAGGAGAATATGCAGATTGAAACTGGAGGAGCTGAGCAAGAAGATGGATGACGATCGATCTGCTGCAGAGGAGAGAAAAGCACAGATCAATCAGACTCTAGGATCAATGCAGCTCAAGGTTAATGAAATGTACAAAATTGTCACTGAGTTTGCAAAGCATGAAAAAGATATGGTTCATACCATTGTCAAGGAACAAACTGATGGCATAGCAGCTGATGTGGTAAAAGAGGCCAATGCACACACAAGAGCCATGTTCAGGCAATTTGAATCAGATGGCAAAAACTTTCTGGAAAGGAAAATGTGCGACCTGGGCTACCCAACAAAAACTATGATCAATGCCTTCTTCGATGAAATTGCAATTATCAAAGCAGACCAAGAAGGGTACAAGGAAGATCTGCTCAAAACCAGAGCCTCACTAGAAAAGAAAGTTGATGATTCCAACTTAAACATCAATGCTCTACTGACAGAAAAGATCGATTCTGCGAAAGAAATGAAGGATTTGAAAGAAGAGGTCATCTCCCTTAAGGCACTCATCCAGATGTATGTTGATGATGTCGAAAAGGGGGAAGGACCTAGGAAAGGGAAAAAGTCATTTGTTGCGAAGGGGAAGCTACAATCATCTGGTGCTGCGGATGAAAGGGAGAAGGCTCAACCTGAGCAGCAGATAGCACCAGAAACTTCCTGCCCACCATCTGGACCATCTGCTCAAATTGCTCAAATTCAAAAGACAACAACATCTTCAAGCAGATCGAGCCAATCTCAACCACTAAAGAGAAAGAAGATATCTGGATCCGGTTGGTTCTCGTCTGCTCCAATTAGAACATCAAAAACTAAAGAAGGAGAGACCAACTGGGTCCCAGAGAACCTAAAAGAGGGATGTGAAGGACTTCGCTTTGGCTTCATAATGTGCCGTTACTTTCTCAAAGAGCCAGCATACAGCGAGGGGACACCCAATGAGGCATTTAACCTCTTTCTGGACCAAAATGACGCAAGAGATCTGGTAGAAGGAATAAGAGAGGCTGCAGCAAAGGCAAAAATTCAAATTACTGCCCCGGAGAAGGAGTTCAGAACTTGCCCCACCATACCAGGCACTAATCTCCCAGATAAAACTTTTCTGCTCACTTTCATAAACCAACTGGCAGAGAACAGGGGATACAAGATAGACACTGAAGACCCAGATTACATAAGGGTAAGAGAGGGAGTATATGAGAGCGTGCAGCTCATATCCGACGAAACTAGGGCGAAGATGAATAAGCAACAAGAGGAGAGGAGGAAGAGCTGATAGTTTTACTTTCTCATATCATTATGATCTGTAACTCCTATTTTTGTCTTGATGAACTATAATCTGTCTTGCCTCTTATATATGAAGTTCATTGAGTTTCTGATGACAACTTCCTATTGTCCAGAACACATATACAAACTGTCTTAATCGTTATAACCTTATAACGAATCATAATCAATCTGGTCATCAAACCAGATCACTCTTAAAAGAGCTATTAGGACATATTTGTAAAGTGTGGTTTCGACATCATCAGAAAGGGGGAAATTGTTGGGAACCCTAATGTATTTTTGGTTTTGATGATGATCCTTCGAAACACACTTAGTTCTTTTTTATTAAACTGTTCTACGTGTAAAGCAGATCACTACATTTAAAGTGAATTCTGTTAAAGAACAGATTAGGAGATGACTTAACATGTAAAGGAGTTATTCCTATAGAAGTCATTTCTATAAATAGTATAGGATGAAGGCTAAGATTTCACGCCAAAAAGAAATCGATCTATTGTAACAGACAGCGACCAGATCACTGACCAGATCGTCGCTTACAGCGTAGTACCAGATCGTTAGAGTCATCAAACCACCAGATGACATCATCCTACACATCATACCATCTTGTCACGTCAAAATTGAAGTCTATCCAACAGGGATTGGAAAGAGAATCTTCGGTTGACACATAGAAGGAAAGAAGCCGTTGGCAATCTGCTTTCCATAACTTGAAGATTGAGTCAACGCTCTCTACATGACAAGAACAGATATGATGGATATCATTGATTGGCAATCAACAATCAATCTCATGCCAATCAACAAACGGCTAGAATTTTAAAATTCAATGCCTATATATATTTGGAGCCATGTTCTGGAGTATAACACGCACGCGAGTTATATTGACAACATACTCTCAAGCAATCTGTTATCCAGACTAAGAGCTTCAAACTGTGATACTACATCACACCAACCCAACCTCGATTCAAGTCTGTCGTATCAAGATAAAGGAGATCACCCTGCTAGCTAGTAGTTTTCTAGTTGTAACGTAGAGGTAATCTGTTGTAAAGGGACACGACCCTTATTTCGTGCATAAGTATCTCTCTAGCATTGATTGATACTTGTGACTCGTTCTCCACGAGTATAAACAAGCAGAGTATCCTAGTAGTGGATAATCTGGTCTAGATTTGACCAGATCGTGGACGTAGGGATTTCCCGAACCACGTTAAACAACTGTGTTCTTTATATTTCTGCATATTTACTTTCAGTTGTTTATTATTCTAACCATCTGCACTATCATATAATCTGCATCTCAATCAATCTGCTTAACAACCCGATTATTCCTTAAGGTTTTCTAAACAAGAGCACTCATTAAATCCACCATATTTCCGCGCACACAATACTCTAAAAATAATAAGATCACTCTTATTATTGTCTAAGTGTTTTCACTAGAGAGCAATTTGTTTGGACTAATCTAGTATTGATCTGAGTATCAATCTGGTTAGTAATCTGCCGAGCAATTTCTTAAATAAGAATAGCTTGAACTCTCTAATAATTTTAACAAGTAAACTGAAAAGTTTGTATTTGGTGTATTCCCCCCCCCCCCCCCCCCATACACCAAACCTTGCTCTTTCGGGACCAACAAGATAGAATAGCAGCAAATAGCATTGTTCTAGCCTGCATATTCATGGAACAAGATCTCATTTAGAAAACCTTATCTCTATCTTTCAACAACTGAACGGGAAGTGGTTTAGGAGAGGACTTTAGAATCGGATGTGCTCGCCCAGCGAGAATGGCCCTGATCCTGCCAACCAAGAAAAAGAAAGAAGAAAACGAAAGGAGAAATTCATATTTTGGTAACTCTCGAGGAGTCATGTTTAACCTTGAATGTTATTAATAGATTCTCCAGCAATAGTCCCTCGGACTCGGAAAGTAATAACGAAAATGGCTAACTCAATAGAAGATTCCGTAGCTGCCACTGTTGAAACCAATGAAGCAAATGAAACCCTTCATATCATCCGAAGAAACGGAAAATACCAAAAAGTTCAAATTCACAGCTAATAACATTGATTCAATTGGCATTGACATAATAGGAATATTTCGTCTATTAAGGAGGATTGCCTGAATACCTGAAATAGAGATGATCATAGAAAATGTAAAATATTCAATATGATCCGTGTCAGGAACATAGAATGTAAGAAAAATGCAAATGTTATAACCAGTACGTCGGGAAGGTTGTCCCTTACAACGAAAGGGAATCGTTGCTTACCCCGCCTTCCACACCTTTGCTGCCCTCTAGGGGTCACATGCTGATCTCGACAATCTCTTTCTTGCACCGTTGAAAAGACCTTCCGATCTTCTCAAATGCTTCTAAAATTAAATAAAGAATTTGAACTACTAATTGTGTTACACATATGGATAACGCTATAAAGCTAAAGCACATTCTTTTAAGAAAGTATCTATTTCGATTTTTGTTTCTTTAATTAATTGTCCTTTTACGGCTTCTAGTAATTCTGGTTTTACAGCAGATAGAAGGATTTTTTTCATATTGAGCAATTTTGTCTAATGGCATTCGATCGTAGAATTCATTGACCACTGCGTAAATAATTGGAATTTGTTTTTCAATTGGCAATGGTGTATATTGTGGTTGTTTGAGTATTTATGTCAGCCTTGCCCCTCTATTGAGTAAGGCCTGAGTGGCAGCATCAAGGTCTGAGCCAAATTGAGCAAAGGCGGCTACTTCTCAATATTGTGCCAATTCTAGTTTTAAACTTCCGCATACTTGTTTCATAGCTTTCAACTGAGCGGCAGACCCGACGCGACTGACATATAATCCGACATTAATAGCAAGTTTAATTCTGCGATAAAAGAGATCTGTTTCCAAACAGATTTGTCCATCAGTAATGAAAATTACATTAGTAGTAATATAAGCCGAAACATCTCCTGCTTGTGTTTCAATGACGGGTAAGGCGGTCAAGCTCCTTTTGCCTGTCTGGTCCGATCGTTTAGCCGCTCTTTCTAAGAGAACATCTCCTAGGAAAGCCTCACGACCTGGTGGTCGGCGTAACAATAATGACATTTGTCGATATGCCACGTCCTGTTTGCTAAGATCATCATAGATTATTAATGTGTGCATTCCAATATCGCATAAATATTCCCCCATGGCACACCTAGAATATGGGGCCAAAAATTGCAGAGGAGTAGGATCCGAAGCGGTGGCTACTACAAGAATTGAATATTCTAAAGCATTAGCTTCTTAAATAATTTGAACTAATTATGCCACAGTTGAGCGTTTCTGTCCAATCGCTACATACACAATATAATGTCTCACTCTCAGAGGTGGCCTTTGAGTTCAATAGCTTTTGGTTTAATATGGCATCGATAGCAATAGCTGTTTTTCCAGTTTGTCGATACCCGATTATAAGTTCTCGTTGACCACGACCTATAAGAACCAGGCTATCTACCGCTTTTAACCATGTTTGCATAGGCTCGTGCACAGATTTACGTTCAATAATTCTAGGGGCTTTCACTTCGACACGTCTTCACTCGTGAGCTCTTAGAGCCCCTCTTCCATCAATAGGTACTCCCAAGGCATCGACCACATGCTCTAGCATAGCCTTTCCCGCAGGAACATCCACAATAGATCCAGTGCGCTTAACAAGATCTCCTTCTTTAATAGCAGTATCACTACCAAAGACAACAATCCCTACATTCTCATTCTCAAGATTTAAGGCTATTCATTTCACATCTTTGGAAAATTCAACCATTTCCCTAGCTTGAATCTCGTTCAATCCATAAACCCGTGCAATACCATCTTCAACTGAGACCACTCAATCGATCTCATCCACTTGAAAATTCGTGTAAAAGTTGCTAATTCGACTTTCGAATAGAGTTGTTAGTTCTGTAGCTCTGGGAGAGAGTTCCATAATACCATTCACTATCTATCTTTCAGAGAGAATGCCATGATAAAAAGACTGATTATTAGATTACATAGTTGATTAAGTGAATCATATCAATGGTTCCTTCAACCCATCCCGGGTTTTGTGCAACAGAAAGATCTACAATCATATCGTTCAAAAATGAGATATCATAAAATAATTCATTATTAATAACATGCTCCTTGAGGAGTTCATAGGTGGACCAGTGGTCTGGCATTTGAATTTTTCTTTCTTCTAAAAAGAATTCCACTTTATGAACGATAGTAGAATGAAGTGTCTCTATTTCTATAGGGATGTAAGGATGTAAGGGCTCTGAGTGGGTTGATGAACCCGAGGACACTTCCGAACCCGAACCCGAACCTGAAATGGATACTTTTATAAAATCGGAAGAAGAAATAGGGCTATTATAATCAGAAATAGTTGGCAAATCTGTCTCAATCAGTTTATTATTATCTACGTCCATAAATGGAATATTTGACCCGTATTGAAATATTCGGAGGTCGCGCATTTTTTGCATTATGTTATAGATAGAAGGGAGAATGCCACGATCAAAGAACCTACTGACAGCAGGCGCAAACGGACGCCTACTTGTTGGTGCTCTGGGCAGTCGATGTGCTCCGCTTAGCTCGCTAAGTCAAGCTTTTTCCAAGTCTTGTATGGCTATAACGAAAGAGGAAAATGTCCCTCACTACACACTCTTGAAAATCTATATTTCTCAGGAGCAATATCAACTATCTAGACAGACCTGTTATAAGAATTCCAAAAACATCTAGCGAATGAGACATCAAATGGCTTTCAACTCCACCAATTTCACTTTATTGCTGCCGCTTCTAGCTCTGGCACTCTGAATATAATATCGGTTATGATTCTTGCTTTCTTGCCCTACCACTCTGACCTCTTCCTAAAAGAAAAGGTTACCTCGATTTGTCATTACATATGATATATTGAGAGTTCATGACCATAACGTAATTCATTTAGAGAATGTCGATAAGTAAAGTAGATCTAGTTCCGAGATCTGGAATGTGGTGAATACAGGTTAGTGAAGCTAGACCAGAAGGTGGAGTCTCTCTGGAAAAGAATCAGAGGCTGCCCTTAGCTGATTAGCGGATTAGGCAAAGCAAAAAAGATGAGATCAAAGTAAACTTGAATACCTGATGCCGAACATCAGCAAAACAAGAGCCAGTAGCTTTACCAAAAGCCTCCCAGAGGTGTCCGATTAAACCTATCAAATTCTGAGGCGTAGCAGATATGAAATCCTTTCCCGCAAAAGGGAATAAACTCACTAAACTAGAGTATCCGAAGGAGATCGCGTTACAGTAGAAGTTTTCGTATGCCATCAACAATCTATAAACAAAAGAGCAAGGGGCTGCTAGACATCAACCGAGTCTATCTACCTTTCCTCGGCATTATATTTGATTGAGCAAGAACAGAAAAGCAAGTGTCCGAAGGAGCCGGGAAGGAGATCAAGCGGAAAGAAAGAGTTTGATTAGTCCCCTTTCAGTTGATAAAAGCGATCAAACAAGAAATTTCATAAGAGAATCAAAGTTCAAATAAAATGCTACAAACCAGAAACAAACCTCTCCCTATCGACGAATCATTAGTGTCTGAACTGCATCTTTCGGAATCGATGCGAGACTTCAAACAAAGGCTTCACCTTATGTTGATGGAAAATCTTTGACTCTCTACTCTTGTATTGACCATTCTTGTGTCGGTCATCAGTCTTATCGGTGGAGGTTTGTTTGCTCGACCGGATCAATCTTTCGATCCTTCTTATGCCATGAAAGGCTCCTCTATTCATGTACACGTACGTGGCTACATCACCACCATGCCATCGTTCCATTTTCTCTTCAGCTAGGTCCCTCGCGACCTTTGTATACCAGTTTTTTCCGGGTCAAAAGACCAAATACGAGGTGTAGAGTCAAATAATTAGATTTTTCATGATCTCGTTATACAGTCATTGAATTGTTCTTTTAGCTCACATGGTTTGCCGTTGTGGCGAAAATTGCTTTTGTGATGTGCGTCTGGGCCTCTCCGGAATCACTGTATTTTCGATGATTTGCAGGTAACCAGTGACATGGTCCTTGTTTGGGCTGCGGAGATCGAAGCTCTTTGTCTCGGTCACATGGATAATTCACAGGCTGATCTTTCTTTTACCAACTCATGAACGACATTCGTCAGACTTTCTCATTCCTCTGGGAATTGCGAGACATAGCTACGCCCTTCTTCCATGAGAGTAGGCATACTAGAAGCCCAGAAGCTTGTGAACACATTCAACCAACCAGAGAGGGGACAAGGGACTGTTAACCTCAAAACTGAAAACAAACCCACCACTGTCCATCAAAACCAATGAGCCATTTACTTCAGCTGGCAGTATGCATCGACATGGAGTGTCCTAATTGACCCACAGCCAAAGGGGATCCAGTGCTCGCTGTAGAAGGGGGATGCTACTGCTCTTTCTCTTTCCTTCGTTTTCTTCTAGCTTCATAATGACTTAAAAGATCTTTGCTTCCATGATATAGATAAATCTCATGAATTAAGTATCTCACTTCGATTGAAGTGTTTTCTGCTCTTGGTAAAGCTACTTCTTCTTTTTTGTGATTGTCCGACACCGACACCCAATAGAAACCTATAATATAATAGAGAGGGCTGGCTAGTTGGCCCCTAATCTCTCAATGTTTGAGTGGCCTATAGGAGTGAGGTTCACCCGGTTATACCACTATAGGGCCTAATCATCTTATTTTCTTAATATAATAAAGTTGACCTGAAGCTGACAATACAATGATATCTTTCTTTCATAACCTCGCTTTTTTTTACTTCAACGTCAATCGGACCGGTCTTCAAAGAAAGATATGATCTTCAAATCGCTTATGTCAGAGCTGGTTCCTCTGTCAGAGGGTTAGATCATTCACCTATTGGGACAATAGCTTCAATCCTGGAAAACAAGAAATGTTGTTTTGTAAGATTAAAATATCCAATGTGATACCTAATCCTAACCCAGTTGGCACAGGCATAGTCAAGGGTCGCTTCAGGTTGTGGTTTATCCGGTTCACCGAGGAGCAGGAAAGGCAAAGCCGCTGTAGCAGAGGTGGTGGGGGTTTCTGGGTCAGCATAGCATAGCCAGAAGCACGAGTAAGATCCTTAGTAGATACAATTATACCGGCACCAGCAATAGCTTATCCATCACTGTCTTGTCTAACTAATACGAATGAGGGACCCATTGGTATAGAGTCAGGCAGCGGTCTCCCTAGACCGAGAATCTGGTTTGATCACCCCCAAGAGCGTAGAAACCTCGACTCGTTGGATATATATGCAGCCAAGAACCTCGGTATGGTTGAACGCCACAAGACCTTGCTCAAGTGCCTTGAAAAGTTCTTAAAACAAGTGAAAATCTCTACAAAGATATTTCAACTCACAAAGGCAATGCCAATTTCGTTTATGTGTAAGTATGTCCCATTACAAATGATTTCAAGCTTATTTATAGGCTGAAATATGACTCTTGACACCCCCACACTTATAACTATACTAAAGACTCCTAAATAGACTTAAAAGAGCATAAATAATATGGATGACTCTTGAGTTTGAAATGACCTGATCTGCCACATCCAAAACAAGTATAGTCTGTAGAGTTAGATGTTTTACCATTACTCTTTGATTCGCCTTTGCTATCAAATCGATCTGGTTCTTTATTCTTGTGAAATCTACTTTTGTTGTCTTTGTAGAATTTGCTATATTTCCTCGATCTGACTTCCATTTTATCCATTCTCTTGGCAATCATGGCAAACTCCTTGAGCAGCTTGTCATAGCCTCCTTCTTCTGTTACAATATGTGCTACAGGTTCATCAGCTAAGCTGCTTTGGAGGCTATTTCTTTCTATTTCTTTGAACTGCTTTCGTTCTTCTTTCTTGAAGAATGATCTAGTCCATGTATTCTTCTGATGTCACATTCATGTACAACCTGATGGTCAAACAATGCTTCAACAGACAGATCGCTGAAATCAGCACGTAGTGGTTGCATTGCAGAATATATCTCCCATCTTGGTGGCAACGCTCTGAGAATTTTGAGATTCTTCTCTCTCTGTGTGTACTTGTTCTTGTTGAAAGCAGAAACTTCAAGTAACACTTCGATGAATCTGTTCTTCATCTGCTCAATGGTTTCTACAGGCTTCATCTTGTACTCATCAAACTTGTTGCATGCTAGGGACAGCTTGTTCTCGATCATAGCTTTAGAACCTAAGCTGAGTTCTCGCAGTGCTTCCCACATCACATTGGCTGTATCCAGATCTTGGATTTTGGCTAGATCGACTCCTTTAACAGTGCTAGAGATGATCCCTTTTGCAAAGTCATCTAGATTTGCTTCACGTCATTCTTCTGATGTATACGTTCTGGGATCTTTGAGCACGATCTCTTTGACTGCACCAGTTTCTGTAATGCGAGTCTTCTCTTCTTGTATGACTAATGGTCCTTCCTCTATCACTTTCCACATCAGACAAAGATGAGCTTTTAGACACATCTTGATTCTGAAACTCCATTCTCTGTATCCTTGGATGGAAAATTCTTCACAAGCCCTAATGACAGAAGATTCCATAATGACAGATAGTATGCACGTGAATGAAAAAGGTTTTCATATATCTATTCAAGTTGACCACGCAGGTTTCTACCTTGTGAAACAGAAACAATGGTCCTATGACCCACTGCTCTGATACCACTTGTTGGTCCCGAAAGTTTAGTATATGGGGGGGGGGGGAATACACCAAATGCAAACTTTTCAGTTTACTTGACTAGTTACTTAGAGAGTTTAAGCTTTATGTAAGAAGATTGCTCAAATTTGACAAATTAGATCGATCACAATTTGTCCAGATTGTTACTCTCTTATGAAAAACACTTAGCAGAGATCAAGAGTGATCTTGTTATCTAACAGAGCGTTGTGTGCGGAATATGGTGGACTTAGTCAGTACTCGTTAATAGAAAACCTTTGCAAAACTTAACCGAATATTTAGCAGATTGATTAAGAATGCAGGTTGTATGGACGTGCTGGTTAGTGAATAAACAACTGAAAGTAAATATGCAGAATGTAAATAACACAGTTATTTTACGTGGTTCAGGAAACCCCCTACGTCCACGGTCCAGTCCAAACTGAATTAGATATCCACTACTAGGATACTCTTCTTCTTTATACTCGTTGAGAATGAGCCACAAGTTTCAAACACAATCTGGTTGAAACTTATGCACGAATAAGGGTCGTGTCCCTTTAAAACTTACAGTAAACAACTGCAAAAAGATATCTTCATGTTAATCCACTAGAAATCTACTAGCTAGCGAAGCTATCTTCCTTCTTCTCGATAAGACAGACTTGAATCGAGTGGTGTGATTTCGATCACGAACGACTTAGAACACGATCTGGTGCGTTGAAATCTTCTGAAGTAGAACTTTGAAAAGTGAGTTGATTTATGAGCAGTGTAACAGTAAGCTTGATCGTTTATAATAGTATGCATTTTCCAAGCTTTTATAGGTGTAGAATTTTGAAATTCTAACCGTTGGTCTTGATTGGCTTGAAGTAAATGTTGATTTGCCAATCAGGAATTTGAATCTCAGAGTATCTCATCTTGCCTTGGAAAGTTTGACCGAATATTCAAATATATGGAAAACAGATCGTTGATAGATGCTTCTTTCCTTCTTCTCGCGTTGATTGATTCTCCTTCCAAACTTGATCTCTAATAGATAAGCTTTCCATCTTCGAGAGATTTGCTGATGTGGCAAGTTGACTTGGATTCATTTGAGTACATATGGACATATAATCGTATGTTACGATGACTAGAGTTGATTTGGTCCAGGCTGGCTAACGATCTGGTCAAAAGCAGATTGATGTTGATCTGGTCATATATCAATCTGTTCTAAAAGATGCTCCAAAGCATGGTTGCATACACTGTGTATAAATTCATGGCAACCAGATCGAGTGGCACTCGGACAGATCATCTGCTGCTTGTAGTCTGCTGTTGATCTGGTCCTCGAACAAGAGAAAGACAAAATGACTTCTATAGGATGTACTCCTTTACATTT
The DNA here is from genome assembly GCA_026898415.1 of Leonotis leonurus. Taxonomy (NCBI): domain Eukaryota; kingdom Viridiplantae; phylum Streptophyta; class Magnoliopsida; order Lamiales; family Lamiaceae; genus Leonotis; species Leonotis leonurus. The sequence continues at coordinate 339,255 of JAPKLX010000204.1, read as the reverse complement.
CAAGTCATTCTCAAAATCTGATCTAAAGATCATGTTCTCTATCAGATTTACCTTATATGTTGGTGATCTGGTACAGGTAGAAACAGATCAAGACCTAGCAAACATAATTAAATCTAAGTGTGTTTCGAGAGAACATCATCAAAACTAAATATTGAATCTAAATTGCTACTTTTTTCTTGTTATTGATAGAGTGCTCCGTCCCTGTCAAATAAAGTCAAGTATAGGGAGAGAACTGGAAGAGAAAAGGAAAACCTTGCCGCGGGGGAGTCTTTCTCCAATGAGAATAAATACAGTTTTTGGACAAGACAAGAAAGAAACTCGCCCTTTGCTTTGACACCAAAGGATAAGAGCTGATTGTTGGCGATGACTTGGTGACGGGAATCTATATCTATGCGAGAAGGTTCTCGAACAGGGTTCCGACCGAATAGAGCACAGACCCAATGAGTTCAGTCGAACTAGGTAACTAGTTTAAGTGCATGATCAAGCTTGAAAGGAATGGACGGGCGTAGGCAACATAGTGAACGTTGCAACTAGATATGAGATCGATGTCTTAAAAGACAGATGTCGAGATAAACTATTAGACTTCTTTATTGCGTTGCGAAGAGAGATTGAAAATGAAGATTATCTGATGCATTGCGGGCACTGGATGGAAAAAACAGATAATGGAACAACCCACCGGAAAGGCGAGCACCAATCTCCCTCGACAAAGAACTATCTGCATGAAGCCGACCTATGGATAGAAAGAAAGATAGAGGAAAGGAAAATGAAATATGAAATCCAAACCAAATATGCTTTGAGAGTGTGAGATAGGCAGACGGGGAGTACGCAGCCAAACAACCACAGGCCCCAGCAGTGATAGCTGAACTAACCAGATGGCCGCCCAAAAAAACCTAGAGCTGACATAAGAATTGAAATCACAAAATGCAACATAACAAGGGGCGAACCAAGCGCAAAGGAAAAACAAATCAATCAGAATTGAGACAGGGAGTAAAGGCGAAAGAGAGATTTTCGAGCCTGCAAGCAGCAAGCAACAACGGCTGAAAAGCCGTTGCATGCTAGCTTGTAGTTTAGGGGTATAGTACGGGTACTTCTTTCTTTATCTTTGTAAAGTCAAACTTTTCTAATCTAATAAGGTAAGCTTTTTGGTTTTGGAACTGAGCCTCAAAGCTTCAAAGGAAGAACAACCGTTTGACTTTGACACATGAGGTGGCGAGCTAGGTAACATAATGGAAATATATCGGACTGCAAATCCTGGAATGACGGTTTGACCCCGTCCTTGGCCTCAAGGAGAGGTGAGCAGCACAGAACTTGTTTCAATCAAATGGCATAGGTTGGGGCTTTGCTTTCCTTTGTTAGAAATCCACAGACAACATTCTTCCAAACCAAAGAAATGCAAGATGAGAAGGTTTACCTTACTCTTCAATATCAATAGAATGAATTCAGTAAGGGTAGAGTACGCCCTATGGTCGATCGAAGGTCCTATGCCACTTTCACTCCAATCTATCTGACCTTCAATCCATCTTTGTCCATCCAGTTCATAACAAAATATTAGACCGAGGCTAACACAACTTAATTGGTTAAGTAAAAGGAAACCCCAAAGACTAAGCACTCCCGCCCCCAAAAGAAAAGTGGAGACCGAAGAACCGCCAGGTTGTCGAGGACACGTCTAAAGAAGAGGCGGGTGCCCTCTAAGTTTACCACCCTACCTACTAATGGACTGTGAGAAGACATAAAAGAGTAAGGAAGTTCGGAAAAGACATACACGATAGATTACCCTTTCTTGCCCTCTAAAGTCAGAAAAAGCTTCTTATTTACGACATGCACTCAGAAAGCGAGGAAGAAGAAGACCTACTTTGATATGATTCTCAATGGTATGGAGAATCAAACACGCAAACGGAAGATTGAAAATAGTACTTGAATCGATGGAATATCCCAAAACCTCTTGAGTCTAACCCTAGAAGTGATATAGGTCAATATGATGTCTATATCCCAACGAGATAGTTGACACAGCAACTCGGGGAAGATGAATGACACACAACGAGGGATGGTAATCTCGTTGATACGCCGAATGATAAACTCGTCTTGGCAAAACCAAGAGGAACTCGAAACTCTCAAAAGAGAAATAAAACTCACGAAATTGAATAATGATCAAAGTCTCCTTCGTCCAATACATAATAAGCTTATTTATAGGCGGAAGATAACTCCTAATCTATAAAGAAATAATTGAAAACATATCTATAAGGCAACAAAGCCCATGTTAGTTAATTAACTTCGAGATCCAGCCCATTCGCCACAATAAGATTCATTATTTTTGGGCTGCTTGGTCCAATCTCTCCAATGGGCTTCGTGGATAATTCTCGCTCCCATACTTCTTGGATTAAGCCCATTAAGCTCTCCTTGAACTTCTTAGCTCGAGCTCTTGTGATTGGCCCAACAGGAACACGCACCGAGTCTGGAATCAATGAACCTTGGGTTGCACGGGCTGCATCATTCCCCTCCTCTTGAAGAGGATTTGTCCTCAAATCCAAGTCGTCACCTACATCAAATGGACTCAAATCAGTAACATTGAAAGAAGCACTAACATTATACTCACCGGGTAAGTCCAATTTGTAGGCATTGTCATTGATGCGCTCCAACACTTGGAATGGCCCATCTCCTCGAGGAAGTAACTTGGACCGCCGCTGCACCGAAAATCGTTCCTTGCGCATATGCAGCCACACCCAATCACCGGGTTCAAATACCATTTTGCGACGCCCTTTGTTGGCTTGTTCGGCATACTGTTTCGTGCGCCTCTCAATGTTCATCCTTGCCTTCTCATGAATCTGTCTAACAAAATCAGCCCTTTGTTTTCCATCAAGGTTAGTATGCTCATGCTCAGGTAAAAGAGATAAATCCAATGGAGTCAGAGGGTTAAAACCATACACAATCTCAAATGGGGAAAACTGAGTAGCAGAATGAACAGAACGATTATAAGCAAACTCAACATGAGGCAAACACTCTTCCCAAGACTTAATGTTCTTCTTGATGATAGCTCTAAGCAATGTAGATAAAGTCCAATTCACTACCTCGGTCTGACCATCAGTTTGTGGATGACAAGTAGTAGAAAAAAGAAGTTTACAACCTAACTTACACCACAATGTCTTCCAAAAGTAACTCAAAAATTTAGCGTCACGATCAGAAAAAATAGTCCTAGGCATGCCATTCAATCTAACAATCTCTCTAAAGAACAAATCGGCAACATGAGATGCATCATCAGATTTATGACATGAAATGAAATGCTCCATCTTAGAAAATCTATCAACAACAACAAAGATGGAATCAATACCACGCTTAGTCCTAGGCAAACCTAACACGAAGTCCATAGAAATATCAATCCAAGGTGTTGTAGGGATGGGTAATGGAGTATACAAACCATGCGAGCTAGTTCGAGATTTAGCTTGCCTACATATAATGTCACAGCATGTGGATCGTTCAAGATACGCGAGATAATTCGGGAAATATAGTTCCTTCTTTTCTTCGATCATCTACTTGGAGCTCCTCGAGAAGGCTCTCTACCATGTGCCGCGGGGGCTTGGTTCGGTTTGAGCGGAAGGAGGCTAAGAAGTCCTTAATCTGCTTCTTAAGTTCCTCCCTGTGGGCGCTTTTCTATGGTTTGTATAGGGCTATAAGTAGGCCCTTTGCTATTGCTATAAGGGCTGCTCGCTTATACGGCTTGGCTTCGCTATCGCTCCTATGTAGTGGTTGACCTAAAAAGTGGTATTCCTGCCATACTAGAATGCCTATTATCTAGTGCTAGAAGCTTCGCCAGAAGCAAGCAAGATGAGGGTGCTCTGCTTCGTAGACAAGGCTCGTTCTGTACTTGACTTACGAGCTCGTGTAGTACTCGACCCTATCTCTAATCTCTAAAGGGGCTTATGCACTCCACTCGCTGTCTACTAAACGAGCATTGGAGTGAGCAAGCAAAGCCTTCTATTTAGTGGCTTCTCCCTCACCCTAATCTTTTCTTTTCGCTTAAGCTCCCCCGATTTAGGGGATTAATTGATTGGATACCCGAGAACCATAATCTTTCTTAGGAACAACTTCTACGACAATAGATCTGTAAGGTTTATTTGGCATCTATTCCCCCTGCCCTCCAAACAGTATGAGAGCCTTTCAGCTCGTACTGCTCACACACCTAGATCTTCACGGCACCTCCTCTACCATAGTGTAAGCTAGGAGTTGCTCCAAAAAGCGAGGCTTTCAACAACGTCAACAACACCATGAAAAAGTCCACTATGGTTGCCCACTGATCTGATCATCCTATCCCTTCGTTTCGTGCCTTTGTTTTCTTTGGGCTTAGTTACGGCCATTGTCGTTTGAACAAGAGTGTGATCTCCCCTGGTATTCTCCGAGAGCTTAGATGACACCGGGCTTATTCCTTAAAGAAGATATTATATAGAAAGCACCGTCTTCTTCTTCGCTTAGTGAGTTTCCTCTCTCCTCGGGTGACTGAACTCTCTTTCGAGCAATCAGAGTAGGGATCTCTCTTCGATGAGTCAGACTAGGCTATTCCCAAATAGGAAGAAAGAGCATTCGCCATTTCAAGCTAGTCACTAGAACTCCCTCCTTACTTAGATCTTCGTGACCCAGGGGAGAAGTTTGGCTTATTGAACTCCTAACTCATTTGCCGTGAGCCCCGTATTCCTTTGATTCTTCTCCTGTTCGTGCCAAGGAAAGCTCTCAGGCAGTCGAATAGCCCTGGATTCTTCCTTCACCCCTGAAAGGGATTCGTGGACAACTGCAGCGGAGATTCAACAAAGACTAGCTTACGCTCAACCATATAAAAAAGAAGGGAAATTCCACCCCAAAAACCATTTGATCAAGAGTGACCAATTGAGAATAATGGCATACTTCACTTTATCCCTATATTAGGATTGAGACCCTAGGGTGACTGAATTCGCTTTCGAGCTAACTGTAGCGGATGAAATGGCAGCATAGTCGTGAACAGGAAAAGCTTCATTCTTTGTTGTTGTAGGTGGTTAGCCTCCGATATGGCTAGGCTATTAAGTCAGAGATGGTCCTAGAGACGGGATCAACTACAATTGGCCCATCGCTTTTGTAGACTATTCCTGGTGAGTTACCTACCCGAGCTCGAACTCGCTTAAGAGAAAAAGAGCAAGCAACTAAAGACATCACATCGCTTTCTTCCTCCAAGACTATGCTACCATTAACTTAACATGCTGGCACGCCTAGCAACTTTCTTTCAAAAAGATTAATTAGCCTTTTGCTCGTCCCCTAGTAAAGAGAATTCCCATTCCTTGAAAAAGTATTACTAACTTTGCAGCATATGAAATAGTTGCGCTTATGCCTCCAACATCAATAGTAGCAGAAAAGATCAAAGTAGCTGAAACCAAGGGTGAATCGTCGACTCAAGCAAGAATAGCAACCGATTCTCACTATTTGCTGCCCATGTTCATCAATCACGCTAGTCGAAGTAGAGCTACAGCCTGCCTTACGATACGAGAGATAATTTCCACTGCTCTGCTCTACGATTGTCGGGTGTTCAAAAAAACTAAAAACTAATTGAATCCCGAGGTGACTTCGCTAGACTTGCTTCTAGTTTGATAGGAAATAAAACCCACAATCGTAAGAACTGAAGGCTTAAGACCGCTTATTCATTTTCGAAAGCTACCCGTCCTTCTTACTAGGCTCACAGCAGTCAGGTCGAATCCCAGGGAAATCCCTTTATCAAATCGGAGAAAGCCCGGGTGGACCAATGTAGCAGATTATCGGCATCTCAGAAGGACTAAGGCCCTTGTTGGCTACTTTGCTTTTGGTTCTTTCACTTCATTCCGAAATAAGTGAATCTGGAAGTTTCGTCGCTCCCTGGAGAGCTAATTGCAGCAAATAAAATAGCTGCAGGTTTGTGAAAAGTGTCATTCCATTATGCTAAGGAATGGAAGTTGCCTTACAGCCACCCTTTGCTTCTTTTCTTACCGCTACGTGGGGAATTTTATATTATACGATCCTTGCTTTCTCGGGCGATGATTCTTGGCTTTGTTCGCCACTCTGCTATGTTGATGTTGGGTTCCCATCGAGAAATTAATCCCCCCTTTGACTCGCCATGCCACTATATCCATAATGAAATGACAGGCGACTCGGAACATGTACGAATATAACCACGCGGAGTGCCGGACTGGTTTATCAAAAAAAGACATCATTGAGCCTATTTTGCTTTGCCGTTTGGAACCCAAACATTTTTTTGAATTCATTTCATAACAATAAATAAGCTAAGGGAGTTGGGAATCACAAGAATTGAGAAGTCCTCCATTGAATAGGGTGAGAAATACAGGTTCGGAAATGACCAGATTAGCAGGAGGAAGGTTTTTGACTTCTCTAGTTCGATTTTGAAGGATCCCTCATATTGAGGAGGCTTCCCGGACTCGTAACATACGGCTAAAAACAAGACCAAGAAGAGGGTCAGTAGTCTCTGATGTTGCAGGTCCTGCTCCTTCCACCGAGACGGCCCTCTTTTGCGTGTTCACCGCGGCACGAAATCATAAAGAAAAGAAGCTGGAATAACTCAAAAAGAGAGTGGCGCCTAGCCGTTGAGAGCATCTGTTGTCTTTGTAGAGGAATAGTACAATCTTGGACTGGAGAAAGAAAAATAAGTCTGTGCACTATAAGGCCTCTAAACTCCTCCCTTAGGGAATGCCCATGGGGACGGGGTAGCCCTGACTTACATAGGTCCTTGGTTCGACCTCCTAATGAGAATTGAGGTCCTTGCGTCGGTATCTCATCCCTAAGACTTGCTTGCTCTGTATGGAGTGTCCCGTGGTTCCTCGAGTGCCAGCCGCAGAGAGGAATGCCATCAACTAAGGCGCTATTGACCACTAACCACTCGCTCGCCGCCCTTCTTCTATCTCTATCTACTGCCTTGCTCCTCGGCTCCATACTGCTCCAACTGCTCGCTGTAATAGCTTGCTTCTCAGGCGGCTCACACCCTGGGTGGTGCAGCTGAGCCAGAGTGGGCTCAACAGTTGGCCTATATTTTCGGGCACATGCATAAAGGCATGATTAGTTCCACAAATCTCACTGCACTGACCATAGTAAACTCCTTCTCGTTGTACCGAAATAGAGGTCTGATTTAAACGACCAGATACAACATCACATTTGACACCTAAGGAAGGTACAACCTAACTATGAGGTACATCAGCAGGTGTTACAATAATACGTAAATGACTTTTTCTAGTACAACCACTCTATTGTCCACTTCTAATAAATGTGATTGACCTAATCCTGGATCATCTTTTGAAATCGTATAACTGTCAAAAGTGAGTGACTGTTCATCAGAACTGTTATAGTCTGAATACTCATAAGTCCAATACCATTGATGTCCAATAGCTTTGATAGTAATGGATGGATCTACTATTATCTCGTCCATTGAATATAAAAGAGCAAATGATGGTATAGCAATGAACATCAGGATGATACTAGGAAATATGGTCCACAGAATCTCGATAGTAGTTCCATGAACAATCCTTTGAGGGATTGGATTTTTTTGATATTGGAAGTGCCATAAAGTGCGAGCCAAGATCCATGATATGAAAACAAAAATAAGAATCAAAAAGAAAAAGATATCGTGATGAGTCTATAATTCCTTACATCATAGGTGTTGTTGGATCTTGAGATCCTAATTGCCATGTTTCTGCTGCATCACAACGAGCAATTGAGCCGGGAATGCCATTACAGCGCTATAGACCAGGGAACCCGGAATGGAAAATGTATATAGATCATGTGGGTTGTGGGCGTTGTGAGTTGCATTTTCGTCTCAAGTCTTTTTTTTTTAATTCAAAAGTTTATAAATTCCATTTCTCGCCTTTTCTTATGATCTTTCTAGCCGCTTATTCGCCTAACGCGATCTTGTTTTATCTTAATTGTCGAATGTTCATTTATTCAATCCTAGCCGATATCCCAGAGATCTTCCTAAAAACTACGAATCTGCAAATTTCACCTTACCATATTAGCTTTTAGATCGACTTTACACGACCGGATGTCTCTTTTGATTCAAGGGATCCTGACTTCGAGGTGTTGACTCAATCAACAGATTTCAAATTTCAAAGAACCAGCGATGGAAAGACAAAGACAAAGTCCCGTTATAGAATCTGGAGGCCAAAGGAAATCCTTATCCCAAGGAGAAGAAGTCTTAAATTGGCATACAACCAACGCGGTGGCACAAAACAGATCACTCTGCACAATTGATTCAAAGGTGTCCCAAATACTTGAAAAGGTGCAGGATTCTACTGTCAAAGTAAGTTCCATCGAAGTACAACTCCAACAAATCGAGCAAAAGTTGTCTCGGAGAATCACTCAACTAGATGAAGAACTCCAAAGTCTCATCTCCAAAAGACAATTCGGAGCCGAGTTTTCTCAAAAGGAAGCTGAAATCCGAAAGCTCAAAAGGGAGCTGCAGAGAATTGAAGAGGATAAACTTCAAGGAAGATCTCTGTTCATGTCACCTCCAAGCTTCATCCACACGCAACCAGACACGCCAGAATATTCTAAATATTTTGGTATGATATCAAGTATTCCTCTAGATGTTCCTAAGAGGAGTAAAAAGAAGGAAGCTCGAGGACTTGACGATCCAGAAATAAGCACTGCACCTGCTGAAACACTTTTGGTGGAAAGTTCTTCAAGGAGAAGAAGCACTGACAAATCTTCAACCTCTTCAAATAGTTCCATGACAACCTCAGATGAAGAAGAAAGATTTGCAGACATATCTTCCATCCTCATGGCGGACAGAGATGAACCAGGCTATAGCCAGTCTTTTACCGAGCCAGTCTCCGAAGACTCTGAGCCCGAGTCTTCTACAGCTCCATATGTCACTCAGCCTAATGAAGGACGAACACCCAAGTTCACAAGTGGGCCCTGGTTCACTTTTGACGATATCCCAATCCATAAAAGGCGTGACAGAATGCACACTTTTGCTGCATGGATCGACAATCAGCTCAACCGGGAAGATGCTGAATTGAGACAAGTCCTTAAAGAATTCACTTCCAGATTCTTAGGGACCCTCAGAGAATGGTTTCTCAGCCTTGGTGAATATCGTCAACGCCAAATGCTTAGTGCTCCAACCCCCGGAGAAGCCCTGGGAGAAATTCATCGAGAATTTATTGGTGATCTATCTCTCTACACCAAAGTCATATCTCAAGAATACTTCTCCATGAGATGCTGCTCTCTATCAAAGAAGGATCTTGACTGGCATTTTAAAAGGATGTCCGAAAGATTCTATTGCTTGAATGGATACAACGACCCCAACTTAAAGAATGTCTATCTTGCATCTCTACCCAAAGAGTTGCAACCTGAGATGGCCAGAACAATTCAAGCTACAAAGAAGGATATCTCACATATCAGCATGGGGCAAATCCATCAAATATGTCTCGCTGCTCTCGACAAGCTTTGCGAACAGCAACATCTTTTCAAAGAAATGCTCGAAAGGCGAAAGATCCCCAAATCCGTATGTGACAAGTCTTACTTGGAGATCAAATGCAAAGATAAAGAATGCAAGTGCTCGCCCTCAAAGAAGAAGGAAAAGAAAAAATTCCTCAAGAAAGAGCGCAAGAAGAAATACAGATTCTTCAGACGCAAGCCATTCAGAAAGAAGAAAACCAATCGATGCTATCTTTGCAATAGAGAGGGACATTTTGCAAAAAATTGTCCCAACAAGCAGAACAAAGCCTCCAAGTTAGCTTCCCAAGCTTTCCTTTCACACGAAGTAGATCATGATGACGCCGATGTAGAATCGCTATTCTCGGAGCAAGAAGAGCAAGATCAAGAAACAACCTTCATATTACAAGAATCTTCTACAGATGAGGCAACCACATCCAGCGAAGAATTTTCAGATGATGAAGTGCCCATTCTCATGATCCAACCTCAACCTTCACTGAAAACAAACATGATGGTTCGAGAAGGCTTACCATCTCCACATCTTGAAGTGAAGATATTACAGACCAAGTATGATAAGCCTATCCGAGTCATTGGAGTCTTGGATACAGGAGCTCGAAGAACCATGATGAATCCGGATATACTTCCCAAAGAGATGTGGGATACTCATCATGAGTATTTCTACGCTGCTGATGGCCAAACATTCCATACTTCATTGATTTCCAAGCACCCAATTGGAATCCAGCTCTTTCCAGAATGCACTGTCTGGATCAAGGTGATTGGGAGCAAACTCAATGGCCACGATCTCTTGATGGGTTTTGATATGTTCTTCAAGGCTCAACATCTGCAGATACTGCCCCGTGGAGTGAAGTATAAAAGAAGCTTCCAAGCATATACTTCAGTGCAAAAGTTATTCTCATTGCAAGAAACGTTGGAGGATTTCCATCAACTCTCCAACGAGCTATCCAAAAGTTGCGCTGATTCGCATGCTGAGTTCAAACATCCTTCTCCTCTTTGGAAGAATCCGCAGTTTTTCATACAACTGCCGTTCAAAAAGAATGAGGATATCAACTCCACTAAAGCTACACATCCTGGAATGAATCCCGACGAATTGGCATTAGCCCGACAAGAGTGTAATCAACTCCTTGCTCTCGGCCTCATCGAGCCAACCAAATCCAACTGGGCATGTCAAGCATTTTATGTCAACAACCGAGCTGAGCAAATTAGAGGGAAGAAGAGGTTAGTCATTGACTATAAACCCTTGAATTTCTATCTCCTTGATGATAAATTCCCTCTACCTAGAACCCAAATGCTTTTTGCTCACCTATCCAAAGCCCGAATCTTTTCCAAATTTGACCTTAAATCAGGTTTCTGGCAATTAGGAATTGATCCTAAGGATAGATACAAAACTGCCTTTTGTATTCCCTCAGCCCAATATCAATGGACTGTTATGCCATTCGGTCTAAAGGTAGCTCCTTCTCTCTTCCAAAAAGCCATGAGCAAAATCTTTGAGCCCATACTGTACTCTACCCTTGTCTACATTGATGATATCCTGCTCTATTCTCCAACCAAAGCCGATCATCATATCTTACTCAAAAAGTTCCTTGCCATAGTTCAAGAGTATGGAGTAATGTTATCTGAAAGGAAGAGTACTATAGGCCAAACCAGCATAGATTTTCTGGGAATGAAAATATCTGAAGGAACCTTTCAACCAGCCCCACATATTGCCGAAGAATTACAAAAGTTTCCCGATGAAAAGCTATCTGTCAAACAAATTCAACAGTTCCTTGGAATTGTGAATTATGTTAAAGATTTCATCCCGAACAGCTCTCGCCATACCAGTCTACTGTCTAAGCTCCTCAAAAAAGATGCTCCTCCTTGGGGAAGAAGCCAAACTGATGCAGTGAAACATCTCAAAGAGACTTGTAAAACTCTTCCTCCCTTGAGAATTCCAGGAGAAGGCCAAAGAGTTCTTCAAACTGATGCCAGTGATGAATATTGGGGAGCCATGCTCTTAGAAAAAGCAGAAGGAAGGATGCACTATTGCGCACATGCCAGTGGCTGTTTCAAAGACTCGGAGAAACATTATCATGCTGTCTACAAAGAAATCTTGGCTGTCAAAAATGGAATCAAAAAATTTGAATTTCATTTGGTCGGCCATAAGTTCATTGTGCAGTTAGATAATACATCTTTCCCGGCGATAATGGAATTAAAAAACAAAGGTGTTCCAGAAAAGCAACTCCTCCGCCTGAAGGATTGGTTTTCCAAGTACCAGTTCGAGGTTCAACACATCAAAGGTAAAGAAAATGTTGTTCCTGATTATCTTTCTAGAAAACCCTTACTTCACCTGATATCTTCCTCTAAGGTCCTTCCCGTCATCTTCATGGTCAATAAGAGGTTAAAAAGGTCTTACGTCATTGTAGGAGGGAAAGGGATAAATCCATTTATCGAAAATCCTCCAAAACCATTAAAACCTCCAGACCTCACATTTCCTCCTTCCAATAAACCTTTTGACTCCGTCAAGTCCATTAGACTCTTTGCTAAAGATAACCTGTTCAAATACTTATCTCTATATGTCTTAGATGTAAAAGCGTCATTTGAACGGGCATGTTTTGATCTCGTCAAACCTTTTCTAGTGGTAATCCAAGTCGACCAAGAAACCATTGTTACTGAAAACTATTTTTGGTATCTATGGTGTTTGTCTTCCCTTTATTATCATGTTCTTGAAATTGATATAGAAGCCATGGTAGCATTCTTTTGTGATAGTGAAAATGATACTACCCTTCTATGGACATTTCTTACATGGTATAAATCTGTGGAAGAATGGTTATATCTTTTATATAAGGAGCTGATTGAGGTTGAAGATCAAATCTCTTATCCACACCTGGTACTCATATGTCATCGCCCTTATTCCAATCAAAATGGAGGACTCTACCCTATTCCTATGTGCCGTAAATGGAAGACTATTGCTGGTCACGTTCTAAGAAATTTCATGGAGAAAAGGGAGCTATATGTTCATATATGTTGTGCCAACAAAGCCATTCCGTATGAAGAATTTGAAGAGTTGACCTACACGTCATTTAGTCTTGAGTCAATAGCGAAGACATCATCTTCCTCTATCTCTCTTCAAGAAGGAACAAGTAAAGAGCACAAAGAGACAAAGGAGCCTAATAAAGACAAAGCACGGAAAAAGGAGCGGATCATCTTGAACAAACTCTCCAAGTTACAAATTCCAAGAGACAAAGAAGATGCCACCTAAACACTTAGGTGTCTCACATGCAAGCAAAGCAAGTTCCCAAGAAGACACCTCATCCTTTAGGTGTCACTCATGTAAATATTCATGTAACATGTGTCTTACTCTTATGTAACTTAAAGACATGTGTCTTGCTTTCATGAATAGGTGGATCTCACTTATCTAGATAGGAAACACGTGTCCTGTCCTTTTGCATGTTTGTAATAGAGATAGATATGTGAGTTAAAGCTACAAACTCTATATATAGAGTTGTTGTAACGATGTAAACACACATTGAAAAATAAATAAGACCTATATCTTTATCCTTATGTTTTCCAGCTAAAACTCTTGTTCCCTCTCTCAAAAGCCTTCAAGATAATGTCTTGGCAAATATATTCTCTCTAGTATAATTCTACGGTCCCCTTGATTTGTACGGCGATCTTGATAAAAATGTTTATTATTGTTCTTGGCTCTAAGTTGTTGATGCCGTAGTGCTATGTGAAACTGATGAGCCTTGACTATAATGTCATTATTATCTGATATTCGCCTTGAGGGTACGAGTCTAAGGGGCTCCCGGACCCCCATTGGTGGTATAATAACGCACAGAGGCGGTTTCACCATGCCAAGAGTTCCTTTTTTGCCATGTGTAGTTGGTCTTCACTTCAAACACTCGCGATCTTTTCGGATGGGAGCAATGGTGTTAGTACATTGAGAAATGAATCAATGAGGTTGGTTGTTATGAAGATGGACCTATTGGTTATTCAAAGTGGGCCAATTACAAGGGCTAGAGCTAAGAAGATAAAGGAGTCGATGATGCTTTTGCTAGCTGAAATAAGAGCCCAAGTCCAAGACCAATCTATATTGGGCCAAATGGTGAACCTTGTACAAGTTGAAGTAGGCTGACTTTTACTTGAAGAATAGGCTCATAATATATCAAATTTTTGAAAGCCAATATGAAGAACAAAGGCTGATTTTCGTGTTTTACGAGCAGCCCAAAGTAAACATATAATTTAGTGCATTGAATAAGTTGTAAATGAGTGGCTGTTACAAACTCAAGAGTCATCCATGTTATTTATGCTCTTTTAAGTCTATTTAGGAGTCTTTAGTATAGTTATAAGTGTGGGGGTGTCAAGAGTCATATTTCAGCCTATAAATAAGCTTGAAATCATTTGTAATGGGAAACACTTACACATAAACGAAATTGGCATTGCCTTTGTGAGTTGATTTATCTTTGTAGAGATTTTCACTTGTTTTAAGAACTTATCAAGGCACTTGAGCAAGGTCTTGTGGCGTTCAACCATACCGAGGTTCTTGGCTGCATATATAGCCAACGGGTCGAGGTTTCTACCCTCTTGGGGGAGATCAAACTGGATTCTCGATCTAGGGAGACCGCTGCCTAACTCTATACGTGGGGTTCTTGAATCTTATATCCAATGGGTCCCTCGTTCGTATCATTTGGTATCAGAGCCATCTGGTATTGATCCAAACTCTATCCTATTTTTCATATCTTCATCTTTTTTATTCTTACAAAAACAAAAAGAAAAAAAAGTGTGAGAAAAAAATCAATTACATTGTTCATCATTGTTCTATACGTTCAAATTTTTGTTCTTCTTACGTCAAGGAAGGGGCTGAAATTTGGGTAGTTCTATTGTTTTTTCTTTCATCAAAAGGGGCTGAAGTGTGGTGTGTGCTACTGATCTTGTTCTATCTTGCTTTGTTCTTATTCATTTGAATACCTACAAGTGAGATTAGAGTGGTAAAAGGCTTGAGTGGTGAGGATATTAGAGGGGAGGTAAAAGCCAATGAGTGATACATGATTGATTGTGAGGATCATTTTGAGTGATACACGAGTGAATTGTGAGGATGGCGGATAATCCAAATAATGAAAATGCAAATCAAATTGCATTACAAGCCCTGCAACAACATCTTGCACGGGTGACAAATGTTATGGAAAGTCTAGGAGAACACATGGAGAAGTTGGAACTTGGGAAGAATCAGAGACATGACGAAGAAAGGGAGAGCGAAGAAGATGATGCAACATCCTCCCATCAAGGTTCAAGGCGAGGAGGAGGAAGAAGAGGTCCAAGAAGAAATCACAATCAAGTTGATCGTGACTTGGGAAGCATCAAATTAAACATTCCAACTTTCCAAGGAAGGAGGGATCTGGAAGCTTATTTGGTGTGGGAGCGAAAGGTGGAACTCATCTTTGAGTGTCACAACTACTCTGAGGCGAAAAAGCTTAGACTTGCTGCAATTGAATTCACGGACTATGCAATAGTTTGGTGGGATCAATTGGTGACGAATAGGAGGCCAATAGAGAGGCCAATTTCAACTTTGGAAGAGATGAAAGTCGTAATGCGTAAGAGATTTGTACCTACTCATTATTTTCGTGAATTGTATCAAAAGTTACAATCCATGAATCAAGGTAATAAATCTGTTGATGAGTACTACAAAGAGATGGAGATTGCCATGATTAGAGCAAATATTGATGAAGATCGAGAAGCAACCATGGCTCGGTTCTTATGTGGGTTGAATAGGGAGATTGCCAATGTCGTGGAGCTTCAACATCAATACGGGGAGAGTTATTTATACTTCTAATTCTAATGTTAGAAATAGAGATATCAAATGTTTTCGATGTCAAGGAGTTGGGCACATTGCATCACAATGTCCAAACAAAAGGGTGATGGTTTTGAAGCCGGATGGAGAGATAGAATCTGAAAGTGAGCATGAAGATGATGATGATGGTGAAGATGTTCCATTGGAGGAGAATGTACCGGAACATGGAGAGTTGTTGGTGGTGCGACGAACTTTCAACGTGCGAACCAAAGTTGATGATCAGCAAAGGGAGAACATCTTTCACACAAGATGTTTGGTCCACGGTAAACTTTGCATGTAGATTATTAATGGTGGGAGCTGTACTAACGTTGCAAGTTCAGAAATGGTGGAGAAATTGAACTTAACAACCGAGAAATATCCACGTCCGTACAAGCTTCAATGGCTAAATGAATATGGAGAAATGTGCGTGACAAAACAAGTTCTAATTTCGTTTTCCATTAGCAACTATAAAGATGAAGTCCTTTGTGATGTGGTTCCTGTGGTTCCAATGCATGCAAGTGACATTATATTGGGGAGACCGTGGCAATTCGACCGGAGGGTGCTTTATGATGGCTTTCGCAATCACTACACCTTCAAGCACAACAATAAATCCATCATGCTTGTTTCATTGACACCACAACAAGTGCAAGAAGACCAGCTGAAATTAACTCAAATGAGAGGGCTCATGAGGTTGAGAGTAAAAAAAGTGAGGATATTGAAAAAGAGTCGAGTGAAAAAAAGAGTCGAGAGAAAAGTAAGAGTGAGGGGAGAGAAAAATAGAATTTCTATGTGAGAGCAAAAGAAGTCAAGAGTGCAATAGTCGAAAAAAAGAGAGTGTTAGTCTTGGTGTACAAAGAGTCATTCTTGAGCACTAACCAGTTAACCCAATCTTTGCCTAGTACTTCTGTGTCTCTTTTGCAGGATTTTGAAGACGTCTTTCCCGAGGAAGACCCAAGTGGATTACCTCCTTTAAGATTTATTGAGCACCAAATAGACTTTGTTCCGGGAGCTGTCCTACCCAACCGACCAACTTATAGAGATAATCCAGAGGAGATGAAAGAGATCCAAAGACAAGTTGAAGAGTTGTTGAAGAAGGGTAAAATTTGTGAGAGCATGAGTCCATGTGCTGTACCGGTGATTGTTGTGTCCCAGAAGGATGGATCGTGGAGAATGTGCATGGACTGTCGAGCAATCAACAAAATCACGGTAAAGTATCGCATTCTATTCATATGCTAGATGACATGCTTGATGAATTACACGGGGCTGTTGTGTTTAGCAAGATTGATTTAAAGAGTGGGTATCACCAAATTCGAATTAGAGAGGGAGATGAGTGGAAAACTACTTTCAAAACTAAATTTCGTTTGTATGAGTGGTTAGTAATGCCTTTTGGTTTAACTAATGCACCTAGTACATTCATGAGGTTGATGCACCATGTTTTGAGAAGTTTTATTGGAAAATTTGTGGTTGTCTACTTTGATGATATTTTGATCTATAGCAAAAACGTGGATGTACATCTTGAGCATGTACGTGTTGTTTTAGACACTTTAAGAAAGGAATCATTGTATACTAATTTTAAGAAGTGTTCTTTTTGCATGGATAAAGTTGTTTTTCTTGGTTTTGTTGTAAGTGTTCAAGGAATTGAGATGAAGAAGGAGAAAGTGAAAGCTATCTTAGATTGGCCTGTTCCTCAAAACATGGCACATGTAAGAAGTTTTCATGGTCTTGCTAGTTTTTATAGGAGATTTGTGAAAGATTTCAGCACCATTGCTGCACCTTTGAATGAAATTGTGAAAAAAAAAGTTGTTCGTTTGCATGGTGTTCCAAGATCAATTGTGAGTGATCGAGATGCTAAGTTTATGAGTCATTTTTGGCGTGTGTTGTGGATGAACCAGAAGTTTCATGGGATGAAATCAATGAGATGTTCAAGAGCTACACAAGTATAAAGAAGTTGAATGAAACAATAAAGTTTTTAGTGAAGCAAACACCAAGTTCTCTGCACAAGTAAATGATCTGGGAGAACATATCAAAACCAAGGAATTAACATTCCTTGGACATGTTATGTCATCAGAAGGGATCAAAGTCGATTCTGTGAAAGTAAAAGCAGTTCAAGAATGGAGATCACCAACAAATCCAAATGAAATCCGAAGCTTTTTGGGGTTAGCTGGTTATTATCAGAGATTCATCAAAGGATTCTCACAGATAGCAAAACCAATGACACAACTACTCAGAAAAGGAAACAAGTTTACGTGGATAGATGAGTGTGAAGCGAGCTTTCAACAGCTCAAGGAGAAGCTGACTACTACGCCGGTGTTAGCAGTCCCGAATTCGAATAAAGACTATGTAATTTATATTGATGCTTCCAAGAATGGACTAGGGTGTGTGTTGATGCAAGAAGGAAATGTGATAGCTTATGCATCAAGACAACTCAGACCACATGAACTAAATTACCCAACTCATGATCTGGAACTAGTCGTAGTAGTACATGCACTAAAGATTTGGAGACATCATCTTTATGGAGTGAGATGTGAAATTTTCACAGATCATAAAAGTTTAAAATATATTTTCAAGCAAATAGATCTGAACATGAGACAGAGATGGTGGCTCGAATTAGTAAAGGATTATGATTGTAGAATCAATTACCATCCAGGGAAAGCTAATGTGGTAGCAGATGCTCTAAGTCGCAAATCTTCATCTAAATTGAATTGTTTACTCACAGTATATAAGGAACTCATAAAAGAGTTCAACCAGATGAAGATAGAAATGGTTGATTTATCAGAAACAATAGAGGGTCTTGTTGCAATGTTAGTCGTAACATCTAACTTGAGAGAGAGAATAATAGAAGCACAAAGAAAAGATGATAAATTAGAGAAAGTACGAATGAGGATCATAACATAAAATCTGAAGGGTTATAGAGAAGCGGGAGATAATGCTATATTATTTGACGAAAGACTATACATTCCAAATGATAGTAAGCTTAAGAATGAAATCATGTGTGAAGCTCATGATACTCCTTACACTGCCCATCCAGGTAGCACTAAAATGTATCAGGATTTGAAAGAAAAGTTCTGGTGAGAAGGGTTAACGAGATGTAGCATTGTTTGTAGAAAGATGTCTTGCTTCCCAGCAAGTGAAGGCATTACATCAGAGACCTTATGGAAAATTACAACCTTTAGAGATACCAGAGTGAAAATGGGATGACATCACAATGAATTTTGTGACAGCTTTACCTAAATCCAAGCACAGAAACAATGCTATATAGGTTATAATTGACCTACTTACCAAATGTACACACTTTCTGCCGATTCACAATACTTATGAATCAGATAAATTAGCTCAGTTGTACATTCGTAAAATCGTCCGACTGCACGGAGTGCCCAAATCGATCACATCTGATAAAGATTCAAGATTCACTACCAGATTTTGGATCAGCCTACATAAAGAATTGGGTCCGAGATTGAATTTCAGCACGGCTTTTCATCCACAGACGGATGGACAATCTAAAAAAACAATTCAAACACTAGAAGGCATGCTGAGAACAATAGTGTTAGATCGAGGTGAGGGATTAGAAGATATTTTGCCATTAGTTGAGTTTGCATATAATAACAGTTATCAATCAATGATTTATATGGCACCCTATGAAGCATTGTATGGAAGAAAATGCAGATCGCAACTTTATTGGGATGAAGTGGGCGAAAGAAAGATTTTAGGACCAGACACCGTGGGTGAAATGATTGAGCTTGTCCGAAAAATTAGACAGAGAATAAAAGAAGCTCGGGATAGACATAAATCGTATGATGATATACGCCGAACAAAGTTACAGTTTGAAATTGGAGATAATGTTTTCCTAAAGGTTTCTCCATTTAAAGGAATTGTGAGATTCAGCGTGAGTGGAAAATTAAAACCTCGTTTTAGCCTTACGAGATCCTAGAGAAAATAGGCTCGCCAACTTATAGACTAGCGTTACCTCCAAGTTTTGGGAATGTACGTAATGTGTTTCACGTTTTTCAATTAAGAAAGTACATCGATGATCCAAAACATGTAATCCAACAAGACAATATTATACTCAGTCCAGATATGAGCAATGAAGAAAAACTCGAATCTATTTTAGATCTGAAGATACAAGAAATGAGAAATAGATCAATACTAATAGTAAAAGTCTTATGGAGACACCATGGATGTGAAGAAGCGACGTGGGAACTTGAGGAAAAGATGAAAGAGAAATATCCAGAACTCTTCAAATGTATGCAAATTTCAGGACGAATTTTTTTTTAGAGAGGTATAGTGTAATAGCCCAAATAACATATATATATATCCTAATCTATTTATTAAATATTGAAGTGTATAAGTAATATAGATATATATGTGTGTGTGTGTGTGAAATGTAGTAAAAGAAATTAATTAAGAAGATATATCTCATAAAATAAATTTTTGTTTTATGTTATATACTTAATCCTACTCTCTCCTTAGTCATCTTCTTAATTGACACCTCACCCTAGTAGAATAGTAACTTTTTCCAAACTAAATCCTTTCCCCCTTTCTTTACCATTTCAATCGTCCATTACAGAACCAAATAAAATAGATACAAATATAGGAGAACCAAACTAGAAGAAGGACGAAGAGTGAAAGTTTAAAGGGAAGAACTTCATATACCCCCTTCGTAATTAACTTTTACTCGTCAGTATTCCATTATGTTTGCTTCGAATTCTTCATGGCTTCTGGAATTGGTGTTTAAATGGGTAGAATCTGAATTTAGGAAAATTAGTTGAAGGAACTTGGTTTCTGATATCCCATTTTTATTTGGTCATTATTGATGGATTGACTTCAAACAAGAATGAAAAAGATTTGATTTTAGGTAACTATTGCAACTGGGTTTGCTTTTCTAAGCTGAATGAGTGCAGAAATGCATCAATTTGGTGTATAACATGCAATACATCCGCTAGAAATCATGTTGTTTGCTTGATTTCCTTGAATCTTTGCATTTACCCATTATGGTATTAGATGATTGTTTGATTGTGTTGTGATCAACTTTACAGTAGTAGATGGAAAAAATACTACGGATTGAACACTTTGTATCTAAACCATTAGTTCGATTTCTTACTTTTGAATCTTCTTCACCAAATATGAACTTGTGTATTGGATTTAGATGATCTAGTAGTAGGATAATTAGAAGTGTTAGATACCCTCTCACCAAAGTTAAATTATGGAACAAGAATCTGCATCTGAACTCTGTTCGTTCAGTAATTTACATGGCATACTTCTGTGTTTTAATTTTTGAAACTAAAACTATAAGAAGTCTGGGTGATTCTCCAACTTGAATCGATTGAATCGGAATTTTCTATGAATTATGGTGATTTTTCAAAGTTTGCTATGCAGAAACAATTATGTGATTGTTTCAGCGACACAAGTTGGACGACTTATATCTCTCTGATAAAGCAGTATTTTTGAGTGTTTTCTTTTTAGTTAGATAGAAAACTTTTCAAGGTTTCTATAATGCTATAGCTCATCTCCGAGTGATCTATGAATTGAAAGTTAGGAGCCTTCAAAGTTCATGAAAAACCACATAAAATCTGTCAATTTCCAGAAAATATCCAACACTTTGAGTAGCCAACTTTGGGAGGTCATATCTCCCAACCCTTCTATCCAATGAGTTTGATTTTCTATATGTATGTATTAGGGATGCACATTAGTTTATAACATATTTCGGTTTCCCTTAAAGCCCTTTATGTTGATAGTTATGAGCAAAGGTGGTTAATTAGCCATGTTACTTATATAAAGGATAATTTTGATAAAATGTGATTAAGTGTTCTATATTGTGAATTGTGTCTTCACTATGAGTTAGTGACGAGATAATAATATGTGATAGTAAGAACTTGACTAAACATAAGAAAGGTACGAAATAGAGCAAGTATAACTCGATTCTTTTAAAAACTTCTTAGTATTATTTTGTGAATACTTTAAAATGAAATTGTACAATTTGGAGTGAGAATGTAAACATATAAATACCTGTTTAAAATGAGAACTTCTAAGTTATGAAGAAATGAATAAATTATATCTCTTAAGAACCATAACTACAAACACTTAAATAGTTGAAAATCTTAGAATACAAACTTAACATGTACACCCAGGTTGACTGTGAGTCGCTTGTGACCGGTCTTCGCGTCCGTGGAAGGAGGCCTCCTTCCAGGCGTACCGAGAACATATATGGATCATATAGTCAGAAATGTGACTGGTCAATCAATTTTATGGAAAGTATACAAAATGTTTAGTGAGCACAGCTATTTCTAATAAAACTATGTGTCACTGTGTGGCAGTACAATCATATATGTTGAGATGTTAACTATTTGGCATGTGTCTATTGAGTATATTTTTATACTCAGCCCTGCATGTTGTTTTACCTAATGTGCAGGTTGAGTGAGAGTTGATGGGGTGGAGGAAGTGTTGGGTTGAATACCTTTTTGTCGCTGATCAAGTTTTAACCTTGAGCACACATCGTCATATGTGTGTCTCACATGTATTCTGCTGCAAACACTTTGATAACTAGTAGTTTGTTTTAAGTTATTGAGTACCTCTTTTGCTATTTGTAAACTATACATCCTTTTGTTGTCGATCAAACTTATTCGGATCGATTATGTATATTATTACATCTCTTTTCACCTTTAAATCTCGCATGTTTAATAACTCTTCATTTACAGATAAACCGATTATACATTGGGAAACAATAACCTTTTATTTCCATTATAAATTCCCGTTTTCAGTAATAGTTCTGGCTAAGTTGTTCTTAAACTTAGCGGGCTGTTACAATGCCAGAGTGGGATTCTTCTTAGGGAAGAAAGAAGGGAAGAACAAGACTCTTCTTTCAGGAATGGACTAAGAAAGCTCGTAGATAGAAGGGGTTAGACATATCCCTAGTGGTTGGACTCGCCAAGAAGCCTGGTTCACCAAGTTAGACTACTGCAGAAAACAATTCACTATAGCAAGCAGACTTTCTCTACTCTACGAGCTTTCTCTTTCAGAGCCTCTTAACGAGGGAACATTCCCTCTACGAGCGGATTCTCTCCTCAGAACTCATACTAGAAAACCGAGAACAAAAAGGGAAACTTCCCCTACATCAGAGAAAAAAAAGAAGCTTTCAAGACAAGGTTCCGTGGTCTGATGTCCTGTATGAGCATCCGAGAAATGATGCTATGCTAAAAGTACAAAAATGTGCAATTCAGGGTACAAAGTAGTTTGGAAAAGGCCTAAGGATCGGATTTCGTCCGTTCCCCTACCCATTAAGAACTCTATCCACTCTCTTCCCCACCAGTAACAACTCCACTACCATATGATGTTCTCATAGGCACAGCTGGGCATTGACTTGGCCTTAGTGGTACCTAGTACCTACGTTTGTCCAATAGTTCATGTAGGGGAAAGATTAATGAGAACTGGCAGGATATATTCATGGTTGGTGCGAAGGAAAATATTATATTTTACATAGGCGCTTTTTCGGACTACATGCCAGTCTTTTTTTTTTACTTTCTTTTAAATTAAATTGTGTTCTAAAACTAAAAACCCTCTACTTCAAACTAAATAACTAAAGGCGAACAGCCGTCATTGCAAGCAAATAGAGAGCCCCCGCCCGTTTAAGTCGTTGCAAGCCGGAAAGCGGTGAGTCGCGAAAGGGCCGCTTGCTTAAATTATATTAAATTATAATTATATTATTATATAAATATAATTATAATAATAGACATAATATATCTATCTATAAATAATAAGAAAATAGAGAAATCATTTTTTTTATCCAATTGTTCATTCGTGAGAAGAGGCAGAAGTAGATAAAGCAAAGGCCTCCTCTTTCCATCCGCTCTTCCCTAAGTAAGCGAATTGCATGTAGAGATCCGTAAGGGCTTATAGTTTAATTGGTTGAAACGTACCGCTCATAACGATGTTATTGTAGGTTCGAGCCCTACTAAGCCTACCACCCCCCTCACTTCACCTGATACAAGGCAGTCAAAGTACCCGCCGCCCTTTCGATCTAGTCCCACCAAGGAGAAATTGAGCTGAATTGGCATACACCTGAGATGGGTTCTTTTAAGATTCATGTTGATGCGGTTATCTAACCAGGTTATCACAAAGAAAACATTGGAATGGTAGGTATAGATGGGGCTACTCATAATTGGAATAGGATCTATTTACGCCCTTTTTTCGGTGGACTTGGCGGAGGCTCATGCACTTACACTTAGGAAAGGTTTTGACCTGGCTTTTATTCTCTACAACTATCTTCTCTTTGTATGTATGAAAACAGATTCATCTCAGGTCTTGAGAATAGTAAAAAGTCATCTACAGATCACAGTCTG
>JAPKLX010000204.1:293172-310672 GCA_026898415.1 Leonotis leonurus | reverse complement strand
GTAAGAGAAAATTCTGTACCGGAAAGTTCATGTCCTACTACCCGAATTGCCTGTGTTATCACCTTGTTAAATAATTGACATTGTGTGAATCAGCCTCAACCATAATTATTTGATCCGTACAGAGAACAATACGCTCAACCCGCACAGAATTAGAACAAAAACCCATATAGATGTAAGCCACGCGACCTAACGTTTTCAACAACGAACTCTAATCCCATAGATCTCCAATACAATAAGCATCTGACATTGAAGAAAGATATACTTTATTTGGTCTCGATTTAACTCCCGATCTTCTTGCCAACCTGATATCGAAAGCTCTGACGGTCAATGAGAAAGATCCTGGTTATATCCCTACTCACACAAAAAGCAAGAATGGCTTGTGAAGAAGAGCTCAAGTCAGACTTGATCTTTATCCCTTCCATAGGAGAAGAATTTAAGAAAACACAGATTTACAACAATCAACCTTTTCTCCCCCGCGGAAGTCATAGACTACATTATTAATAATATTATAAGCGAAAAGGCAAAAAAGGCCTTACTTCCAGATGCCACCAAAATTTCCAATCTTATAAACACTAGTTAAACCGAGCTTTCAAGGGAACACGTTGGAAGCATTCTTCTTCTACTTTTTCTACTGGTTTGTCTTATTCTAATAAGGAACCATGGTAGGTAAAATTGGACGTTATCTTCTCCTTTCTTTCTTGTAGCTTTGTGACACAGGAGGGGAGCTCACATCTCTTGAGCTCCTCGTTATTGAAAGGTGTAATCCACCAATTGTTGTATTTGTTGAGTTCAGGTAGCGTAGTTGTGCTGGAATTATCTCTTGCATCCCTTGTAGCTTTGGCTTTCATCTCCTTGCCATAATTCAGAGGAGAAGCACTAGTCACGTTCACATTTAGAGTAGGAAGACAAGAATAGCCTCTCCTCACTCGGTGTAGCAACTCAATAGGTGCACCAACACGGTATACTTAATACGATTCTCGATGGTATGGAGAATCAAACACGCAAACGGAAGATTGAAAATAGTACTTGAATCGATGGAATATCCCAAAACCTCTGAATCTAACCCTAGAAGTGATATAGATCAATATGATGCCGATATCCCAACGAGATAGTTGATGCAGCAACTCAGGGAAGATGAATGACACACAACGAGGGATGGTAATCTCGTTGATACGCCGAATGATAAACTCGTCTTGGCAAAACCAAGAGGAACTCGAAACTCTCAAGAGAGAAATAAAACTCACGAAATTGAATAATGATCAAAAAACTCTCCTTCGTTCAATACATAATAAGCCTATTTATAGGCGGAAGATAACTCCTAATGTATAAGGAAATTACTGAAAAGGCTATCTATAAGGAAATAACTAAAAAAACCTATCTATAAGGCAATAAAGCCCATGTTAGTTAATTAACTTCGAGATCCAGCTCATTCACCACAATAAGATTCATTATTCTTTGGCTGCTTGGTCCAATCTCTCCAATGGGCTTCGTGGACAATTCTCGCTCCCATTAAGCTCTCCTTGAACTTCTTAGCTCGAGCTCTTGTGATTGGCCCAACAGGAACACGCACCGAGTCTGGAATCAATGAACCTTGGGTTGCACGGGCTACGTCATTCCCCTCCTCTTGAAGAGGATTTGTCCTCAAATCTAAGTCGTCACCTACATCAAATGGACTCAAATCAGTAACATTGAAAGAAGCACTAACATTATACTCACCGGGTAAGTCCAATTTGTAGGCATTGTCATTGATGCGCTCCAACACTTGGAATGGCCCATCTCCTCGAGGAAGTAACTTGGACCGCCGCTACACCGAAAACCGTTCCTTGCGCATATGCAGCCATACCCAATCACCGGGTTCAAATACCACCTTGCGACGCCCTTTGTTGGCTTGTTCGGCATACTGTTTCGTGCGCCTCTCAATGTTCATCCTTGCCTTCTCATGAATCTGTCTAACAAAATCAGCCCTTTTGTTTTCCATCAAGGTTAGTATGCTCATGCTCAGGTAAAGGAGATAAATCCAATGGAGTCAGAGGGTTAAAACCATACACAATCTCAAATGGGGAAAACTGAGTAGCAGAATGAACAGAACGATTATAAGCAAACTCAACATGAGGCAAAAACTCTTCCCAAGACTTAATGTTCTTCTTGATGATAGCTCTAAGCAATGTAGATAAAGTCCTATTCACTACCTCGGTTTGACCATCAGTTTGTGGATGATAAGTAGTAGAAAAAAGAAGTTTACTACCTAACTTACACCACAATGTCTTCCAAAAGTAACTCAAAAATTTAGCGTCACGATCAGAAAAAATAGTCCTAGGCATGCCATGCAATCTAACAATCTCTCTAAAGAACAAATCGACAACATGAGATGCATCATTAGATTTATGACATGGAATGAAATGCGCCATCTTAGAAAATCTATCAACAACAACAAAGATGGAATCCCTACCACGCTTAGTCCTAGGCAAACCTAACACGAAGTCCATAGAAATATCAATCCAAGGTGCTGTAGGGATGGGTAATGGAGTATCAAACCATGCGAGCTAGTTCGAGATTTAGCTTGCCTACATGTAACACAACGCCCACAAATTTTCTCTACATCTCGTTTCATATGAGGCCAAAAGAAATGCTCACGTAAAACAACTAAGGTCTTAGTTAGAGCTGTCAAATTGACGGGCTCAGGCCGCCCGAGCCCGAGCCCATCGTATACTATAACTAACTATATAAGAATTTAAATCCAACATATGGTCCAAAAATGAACTCCCACGTAGATAAACTGATAATATGATCCACAAAAAAGTCTCGATAAAGTCAAATACTCAAATTTAAATTCAACATATGGTCAAAAAACAAACAAGTCTTAATGACATACATTCAAATACAAGTCTTGTGTTTTGCGGCTTAGGGTTTGATTTAATTTAGATAGGGATAGGGTAAATAAATTCAATTTTATTTTAGATTAATATAAGATAACTAATATAAATAATTATTAAAATTATAATATAAACGGGCGGGCTTAGCCCGCGGCCCATCGGCCTTTCTGAGCCCAAGCCCGTGCGGCCCGCCGGGCCTTTGGGCCGGGCTTGAAAAGCCCGAATTTCTATGGGCGGGTATTTTCGAAGCTAAGCCCGCCCATAACTACGAGCGGGCCGGGCCGGTTCGGGCTTTTTTTGACAGCTCTAGTCTTAGTAATGCCGAAATGTCCCATCAATCCCCCACCATGAGATTCAAGCAATAACAATTCACGTAAAGAACACTTTGGAACACACAATTTATTCTTCCTAAAAAGATAGTCATCATGCCTAAAATACGCGCCACTAGCTGATTTCTCACATGCTTTATAAATCTCACCAAAATCGGCATCATGCTCATATAAACTCTTAATGCACTCAAATCCAAGCAATTTAACATCTAAGGTAGAAATCAAGGCATACATCCGAGAAAGTGCGTCAGCCACCACGTTCTCTTTACCTTGCTTGTACTTGATAACGTAGGGAAACGTCTCAATAAACTCCATCCACCTAGCATGTCTCTTGTTCAGCTTGTGCTGCCCCTTCAAATGCTTCAAGGACTCATGATCGGTGTGAATGACGAATTTCTTAGTCCACAAGTAATGTTGCCATGTTTTTAAGGCCCTAACCAATGAGTACAGCTCCTTATCATAAGTTGGGTAACTCAATGTTGCTCCATTCAGCTTCTCACTGAAGTACGTCACTGGCCATCCCTCTTGCATCAAAACTGCACCAATACCAACACCAGAAGCATCACATTCAATCTCAAATGACTTAGAAAAGTTAGGAAGAGATAGTACCGGGGCGTGGATCAGCTTGTGCTTCAAAAGCTGAAATGCTTCTTCTTGGGCCTTCCCCCACTTGAACTCTCCATTCTTCTTGATGACTTCCGTTAAAGGTGCTGCAATACTGCTAAAATATGGTACAAATCGCCCGTAGAAGCTGGCAAGTCCATGGAAACTTCTAACTTCGCCAACACTCTTCGGGCTTGGCCACTCTTGGATAGCTCGTATCTTCTCCTCATCAACCTGTACACCCAATGCACCAACAACGAAACCAAGGAACACAAGTTTGTCCGTACAAAATACGCACTTCTTAAGCTTAGCAAACAACCGTTCCTTACGAAGCGCCTCTAAGACAGCCCGCAAATGCTCAATATGCTCATCATGACTCTTGGTATACATTAGGATATCATCAAAATACACAACCACAAATCTACCAATGAAAGCACGCAAAACATGATTCATAAGACGCATAAACGTACTAGGTGCATTAGTCAAACCAAATGGCATAACTAACCACTCATACAAACCAAGTTTTTTCTTAAAAGTAGTTTTCCACTCATCGCCTTCCTTAATCTTAATCTGATGGTATCCACTTCTCAAGTCTATCTTAGAAAATACGCAAGAACCATGCAGGTCATCTAAGATGTCATATAAGCGAGGGATAGGATGACGATACTTTATAGTTATGTTATTGATGGCTCGACAATCACAGCACATCCTCCAAGTTGAATCCTTCTTAGGCACAAGTAGAACAGGTACCGTGCAAGGACTCAAACTCTCCCTCACGTGCCCTTTGGCCAGCAATTCGCCAATTTGCCTCTCCAACTCCTTCGTCTCCTCCGGATTGGTTCTATATGCTGGTCTATTCGGGAGTGTTGCTCCGGGCACAAAATCAATTTGATGTTCAGTTCCTCGAATTGGCGGTATACCAGGGGGTGTATCCGTGGGGAAAACATCATCAAATTCCTGCAAAACAGAACTAATAGAAGGGGGTAGAGAAGTGAGATTGTTAGTGATAATCAAGTTCTCCTTGTACAACAGCACGATTTGTGATTTATGCTCGTTCACTGCCCATTTCCAGTCACTATCCATTGCAAGATAGGACTTCTGAATAAGTCCATTCTCCTTCTTCTCCACAATTTGCCCCTTACTGGACTTCACCTTCTCCGTCTCCTTGGCCATCTGCACTTGATCCTCATAAACTTGCGAAGGAGTGAGAGGCACAAGTGACACCTTCTTCTGCTTATTCTCGAAGGTGTATCGGTTGGTGAAGCCATCATGAGTAACACGACGATCAAACTGCCACGGACATCCAATAAGACATGACTCGCTTGCATTGGGATCACATCACACAACACCTCATCCTCATACTTCCCGATGCGAATAGGGACTTGAACTTGCCTCGTGACTTTGATGATGCCGCTATCATTCAGCCACTGCAAACGGTATGGTTTGGGATGCTTCACTACGGGCAGCCCCAATCTCTCAACCGTGGCTGCACTTGCCACATTCGTGCAACTTCCTCCATCAATGATGACGCTACACACTTTATCTTGCACATGACATCTCGTGTGAAAGATGGTTTCTCGCAGCTCCATCTCGTTTGGTTGAGTTTGGACACTCAAAATCCTCCTAGCAACCAAAAGTTGCCCGGTTGGTGGGAAGATTTCTTCAACATCATCTTCTTCCTCATCATCAGGATCCTCCAATGCTGGAGTTTCTTCATCATCCGTCGCCACTTCTCCATCATCTCTCATGATCATAACCCTCTTGTTCGGACACTCTCTAGAGACATGCCCAAACCCTTGACAAGTAAAGCACTTTATGTCACGATTGCGAGTCGCAGGATTACTCAGATTTGTTGAATTCGAGGAATCTGTTCTGGGCTTAACAAATGGCTTCTTTTCTTCTTTCTGCGGCGCCTCCTTCTTCCATGGGTTCCCTTTTGACGAGGAACCACTAGAGGCCGATTGAGGTTGCCTCCAATTACTCTGATTCTGTCTCAAGTTGCTGTTGTTGTTACCCCTCCTCTTGAGCTGATTCTCTACCTTTATGGCCATGTGCACCATATCATCCAGCTCCACATAATGTTGCAGCTCCACTCTATCTCGAATCTCCCAATTCAGGTCTGCTAAGAATCTTGCCATTGTGGCTTCTCTATCTTCTTCTACATTTGCTCGAATCATTGCTACCTCTATCTCTTTGAAATTCTCATCTACACTCCGACTGCCTTGCCTCAAATTCTGCAATTTGTTGTACAACTCTCGATAGTAATGTGGAGGCACAAAACGCTTCCTCATTACTGATCTCATCTCGTCCCAAGTCACTATGGAGGGCTCTCTGTTTCTTTTTCTACTTGACACTAACTGATCCCACCAAACAAGTGCATAATCTGAGAACTCAATTGCTGCCAACTTCACCTTCTTCAGCTCAGAGTAGTTATGGCATTCGAACATAAGCTCCACCTTTCGCTCCCACTCAAGATACAACTTTGGATCATTCTTTCCTTGAAAAGAGGGTATATTCATCTTGATATTGCCCAAATTGTTGTCTTCTTGATCTCTCCCCCTTGGTTGCCTCTCTCCTACGTCTATGAAATCATCATCCTCATATTCAGTCTCAGGCTCTTCATATCTATCGGCACGACGAAAAGGTCTGCCATCTCTTCCTCCTCTTCGTCCTCCACTTCGATGGTATATAATAGGATCATGCCGACGCCTATCATCGTTGTTTCTATGACTTCTCTGCTCAAACTCCCTAGTGATGCGTTCATGTATCCCTTCGATCTCTCTTATGACGAGCTTCCCTAATTCAGTCTTCAAAGTCTCGAATAAGAATTTGTTCTGAGGCGTCAACTCTTCTTCTTCTTATTGTAGTCTTCCCTTTGGTTGGATCCACTGGTTTCGGTTCTCTTAGACATAACTGTTGAACAAGGGTTAGAAATAAAAGACACAAGAACCTCACAACCTCACAAACACTCGTGTATCACTCAATAATATGGCTTTTTCTGCACTCTAATAATCTCACTCTCTCTTGCCTTTTTCCACTCAAATTCTCTCTCAAGGAACCAAATTCCCTCAATCTACCACTTGAGTTCACCAACAACGCACCAACAGCCCCAAACAGATAGCAAAGAATGTCCCGAGACACTACACAGATACTGAAACCCAAGAAACGTACTATACAAAAATTTGCTCAACATGATGTACACTATCCCAGGAGTCCAAAAAGCAATACGGGGTACAATCGAAAAGTCAAAAAAAAGTGCACGCAGAAAATACCCCAAATGACTACACAAGGTAATGATGATTCTGAAAACCCTCACGAACGATGAAAATAACTTGTGCGACAAGTTTATAATCCGGATAAAGCGCGTGTAGCTATATGATCTTCCTATGGAAAGGTATGGTTTATATGGAAAGATTTTGTAACCAATCACTAATAATAAAGAACGTATGGAATATATGGTAACAAATTTAACGCGGGTAGGAAAAGATCATAGATGCGAATTTATAGGCGAAATCCTAACGGCTACCCACGACGTGAATAACAAACGTTAAACCTGGATTACGAACTTGCTTTGATACCAAATGATACGATTCTCGATGGTATGGAGAATCAAACGTGCAAACGAAAGATTGAAAATAGTACTTGAATCGATAGAATATCCCAAAACCTCTAAATCTAACCCTGGAAGTGATATAGATCAATATGATGCCTATGTCCTAAACGAGATAGTTGATGCAGCAACTTGGGGAAGATGAATGACACACAACGAGGGATGGTAATCTCGTTGATACGCCGAATGATAAACTCGTCTTGGCAAAACCAAGAGGAACTCGAAACTCTCAAGAGAGAAATAAAACTCACGAAATTGAATAATGATCAAAAAACTCTCCTTCGTTCAATACATAATAAGCCTATTTATAGGCGGAAGATAACTCCTAATGTATAAGGAAATTACTGAAAAGGCTATCTATAAGGAAATAACTAAAAAAACCTATCTATAAGGCAATAAAGCCCATGTTAGTTAATTAACTTCGAGATCCAGCTCATTCCCCACAATAAGATTCATTATTCTTGGGCTGCTTGGTCCAATCTCTCCAATGGGCTTTGTGGACAATTCTCGCTCCCATACTTCTTGGATTAAGCCCATTAAGCTCTCCTTGAACTTCTTAGCTCGAGCTCTTGTGATTGACCCAACAGGAACACGCACCGAGTTTGGAATCAATGAACCTTGGGTTACACGGGCTACGCCAATACTCTTTCAATCAACCAGCGACAAGAATTTCGGAAATCAAACTTCTGCCAAATGGCATAAGAAAGTTGTTCATTTCATTTATCAATCTTCATCTGAGGAATCATCTTCCGATTTATCTTTCCACTCCATTCCCTCTATGGAATAGTATTAATTGTAGTCTTAATGATGAGTAGGTCTGTATTGCTATTATGTATTAGTATGTCATATGGAATAAGCCGTGTAACATGAGTCAAGCGCCTGTTGTTCACTTGATCATGTGCGACTTCATGCTAGGACAGGTTTCCTCTTCTCTCTTCTATAGTATATAACCCCAAAAATAGGGTTATACATTATCAGAGCTACAGTGCCCTTCAGGAGTCACAATGTTACCTCTTCTTGGACTAAGACTTCATCATGGTCAAAGACCCAAGAAATAAAAGCTATTTCCCCCGGAGTAGAAAGATCTACAGAGATTCTTATCTCATTCCATTCTACTGGCTCAAATAGTAACCAATGGCGAAAACTCAAAAATCCATGGTTTTCCGGAAATAAAAGCTAAATTTCACCCAAGTTGTTTCGGAACCCTAAACTCAAAGACCCAAGAAATAAAAGCTAAATTTCACCCAAGTTGTTTCGGAACCGGAAATGTCTGCAAATCTTTCTTCTTCATCTGAATTATATGTAGTTAGGGAACTATTTGAAGAGCTTTGATACGACCAACAATATGCGAAAGCAAAAACTCGAACACACGTCAACAGAAAGGTTGGTTCAAACCAAATTACGAACTGAACTAATAGAGATCAAAACTCCTTAAACACTGATCTAAATTCAAGAATTGAATAGGATTACGTGCAAGACCAAAAACGATGCCAAACAACCAAGACCCTAGTTGGAGACCCGATTGGAAAGTATAGCAAATCAACTCGGATTAAGCTCAAATTTTATAACTGAAGTCTCAAATAGCATATCCAAAATTCAGCCAATTCGCACGAGGGGTTTGGGATTTGACTCGAGAAGGACCTTTTGGGGCGTTTAGGGTTAAAAATTGGGAACGATGACTTGCTGGAGGGGAAATTGGGTTGGCGTGGGGTTGGGATAGATGCATAGGCAGATTAAACGCTATATGTTGTATGGGGGAAAAATGAGGGCGGCTGGAAACGAAAAGAAAAAGGATGAAGAACTTGCCGAAACGAACCCCGGATTTACTTGAATCCAAAACGCGTCTAGGATCAGTCTCTGCGGCTTGTCTAACCCGGATACTACTAGATATCACGAACGAGACAGATGAATTCAAGTTCTAAAGAAGCCAACTCAAGAACTCTACCAAGAACACAAGAAAACGTGACACAAAAATAATCACTCAATTTTTGATTCAAAATTTTTTGCCGTCCAAAAACCTAATTCAAAGACTTAAATAGTGCTAATTTTCGAATTAGGCCCATAAGTACAGCTAGACTACTAATTCAAAAATATAGAAACCAACTATTGGGCTTAAAAACACAAAGTCTGAGCCCAATTAAAATAAAAAAAACAAGCATAAAGTAACTAACATAAAAGAAGCCCAATTTCGAGCCAAAAGGGCTTGCTCGAAACTCATCATATTCATCAGTCTTGGACACTGGTCAAATTCACCAATTTGGACTGCTTAATTCCAACATCTTCATCTTCCAATTTCTTTCGGATAATGCACCGGAAATAGTCTTGCAGCTTCTTTGCTCTCAATCTTATAACTAGACCTCTCAGCTGCAACTTCGGGTTTGATTCATCAGTGCTGGATCCCGGCTCATCATTCCCCCCCTGCTGAAAAGAATTCGTCCTCAAATTCGGCTCCTCCTCAGCATCAGAATCATCTACAGGGAAAGGAGATAAGCAGAAATATTATAGGTATTGGAGCACTTATACTCACCTGGAAGATCAATGCGGTAGGCATTGTCATTGACTCGGAAAACCACAGTAAACGGTCCATCTCCGCGAGGCATCAACTTCAACTTCCTCAAGTTAGGAAAACACCCTTTACTGAAGTGAACCCAAACCTTATCGCCGGGTTTGAATAGCACTTGCTTGCGATGTGCATTAGCCTTGGTGGCATTTTTTTCACCTTGAAGCTCGATCCTCTCCTTGATCTTCTTATGCATCTCACGAACCTGTTCAGCTCTACGAGAACCTTGCAAACTCGAAAGATGGTCAATAGGCAAAGGAATAAGATCTGTAGGAGTAAGAGGATTAAAACCATACACAACCTCAAATGGAGACATATTAGTGGAAGAATGCACAACACGGTTATAAGCAAACTCAGCAAAAGGTAAGCACTCTTCTCATGACTTCAAATTATTCTTCACTAATGCACGAAGTAAAGTACCTAAAGTCCTATTAACTACTTCAGTCTGACCATCAGTCTGAGGATGACATGCAGTAGAAAATAAAAGCTTAGTACCTAACTTTCCCCAAAGAACACGCCAAAAATGTCCCAAGAACTTTGAAGCCCTATCAGACACAATAGTCCTAGGCATGCCATGCAGTCTAACTACTTCACGAAAGAACAGATTAGCAACATGAACAGCATCATCAGTTTGTCGGCATGCAATGAAATGAGACATTTTGGAAAATCTATCGACAACCACAAACACAGAATCCTTGCCAGACTTAGATCTAGGCAAACCAACAACAAAATCCATAGCAATGTCAATCCAAGGTGCAGATGGTGCGGGTAGTGGAGTGTACAAACCAAATGGATTAGAACTAGATTTAGCCTTTCTACATGTAATACATCTAGCACAGATTCTCTTCTCTCTTCACGCGAGGCCAATAAAAATGCTTATGCAATAGACTCAAAGTTTTAGCAACACCAAAATGGCCCATCAGACCACCTGCATGAGACTCTAGAACAAGCAAATCTCGCATGGAACAAGTGGGAACACATAACTTTGCATCCTTAAACAGAAATCCATCAGTCACATAAAAAGAATCAACAGATCTAGACTTAGATTGACAATTCTGGAAAATATCACAATAATAAGGATCAGATGCATAGAAACTCTTCAATTGTTCAAACCCTAAGCACTGGGCATGCATCACAGAAAGTAAAGTATACCTGCGAGATAGTGCATCAGCAACCACATTCTCCTCACCTTTCTTGTACTTAATCACATATGGGAATGATTCAATAAATTCAACCCACCTGGCATGTCTCGAATTTAGATTCTGCTGTCCTTTCAAGTACTTCAGTGATTCGTGATCAGTGTGAATCACGAACTCCTTCGGTCTCAGATAATGCTGCCAAGTCTCCAAAGACCTCTTCAATGCGTACAGCTCCTTATCATACGTAGAGTACCTAAGAGCTGCTCCATTACATAACTTCGACTTCAATAGATTAAAAGCATGCTCTTGGGCTTTGCCCCACTCAAACTTCTTTTCTTTCCTACTCAACTCGGTCAATGGTGCAGCAATAGATGAAAAATCACGCACAAAACGTCGGTAAAATCCAGCTAAACCATGGAAGGACCTAACATCACAACTAGTCTTAGGTGTTGGCCATTCCTCAATGGCTCGCACCTTAGCTCTATCAACCTCTACACCACGACTGCAACAACTCAAAAACATGCCTAAAATGCCTAACATCCTCAGGAACACAAGTACTATAGATAAGGATATCATCAAAGTAAACAACAACATACTTTCCAATAACATCACGCAGCACATGATTCATCAAACGCATAAAGGTACTAGGAGCATTAGTAAGTCCAAAAGGCATAACAAGCCATTCATACAAACCATGCTTAGTCTTAAATGCGGTTTTCCACTCATCCCCTTCAGACATTCTAACTTGAAAATATCCAGAACGCAAATCAATTTTAGAAAAGACAGACGATCCAGACAACTCATCTAGCATATCATCTAACCTGGGAATGGAAAAATGATACTTTACCGTGATCTTATTGATAGCTCTGCAATCCATATACATACGCCATTCATTTGACTTCTTTGGCACGAGAATCACAGGAACTGCACATGGTGACATACTCTCTCTGATTTGCTTCTTTTCCAGCAGCTCCTTGACTTGACGGTCTATCTCCTTCATCTCATCAGGGCTGGTCCGGTAAGCTGGCCGGTTAGGAAGGATTGCACCCGGCTGGAAGTCGATCTGGTGCTCAATTCCTCGAATTGGCGGTAGACCACTGGGAATCTCGTCCGGGAACACATCCTTGAACTCCTGCATGAGTGGCTGCAAGATAGGGGGAATAGCAATATCAGAAGTATCATTAGCCTTAAACATAACTAGAATGATAGGCTTACCAACTCTGAGTGCTTTCTGTACTCCCTTTGCACTAATAAACAAGTTCTTGTGCACCGGATCTGAATTGGTCGCACTGGGACTCGATGGGGTGGCAACATGAATGGGCTTAGAGGGTCCCTTAGACGTAGAAGAGGTTGCCTTGGCAGACTTGGAGTTGGCCGAACTCATCGTAGGGTTAGGAGGAGAAAGCGCGGTCTTGTTCTCAGACTTCTTTTCCCGTTCTTCCTTGAATCTCTCTTGCATCCTCTTCTGGTCTTCTGCAACATCCTTAGGCGCTAATGGCCATAATCTAGTGGTACGCCCATCTCGAGTCATGGCATAAGTGTTGGCGAATCCATCATGTATTGCCTTCCTGTCAAACTGCCAAGGACGACCAAGCAAAATATGCGCCGCATCCATAGGGATGACGTCACACAAAACAGTATCTGTATATCTACCAATTGAAAAGGTGACATTTACCTGATAACCTACTCTGATCTCGCCTCTGTCAGTCAACCATTGCAATCGGTAGGGCTTGGGATGCTTCTGTGGGATCAAGTCCAGTTTTCCCACTGCATACTGGCTGATATAGAAGATGTTTTCTCGCTGATCGTTCTGATCATCTTCACGAATCAGGCTCAGGGCTCGGATGGAAACAAGACTCACGTGAGCTTGCTTCGGCTGCTCATCTTCAATCTCATCGTTAGGGGGGCCATTAAGGGGCTGATCTGCGTTCTTTGCACCAATAGGGTCTTCGGGCTCCTCTTCACTAGCTGATTCTGACTCATCCTGATCTGTAATGATGAGAACTCGGCGATTCGGACACTGGGCTTGAAAGTGTCCCCATCCTTTGCACTTGTGACACTGAACGTCACGTGCTCTTCCTGGAGTACCATGTTGAGGCTGACTAGGCTGTATAGTTCGACTCTGATTATTTCTGTTGGGTGTAGACGAACTGAAATCGGGTCTGCGACCAGACTGAGGTGTGGACTGCTGCTCAGAACGATGAATGACCTGACTTTGAGGACGTGTAGGGGTTGTCCTAGGCATCGAAGAGTCGCTTCGGACCCAAGGAGTCCTAGCAGGCGTCGACTGGAAGGATCGACGATGTCCTTCTCGGAGTTGCCGTTCTACAATAGATGCATAATGAACCATTGCTTCCACAGATTCGAAGTTCTTCAATTCAACTTCACAAGCAATATCAGGGTTCATTCCTTCAATGTACTGGGTGATGGTGGCATATAAAGTCTCTTCTTTGCCAACCCGGTTCATGGCTGTCTCCAGATCCTTGTGATATTCTTCTATAGACCTCGAACCCTGGCGTATCTGACTGAGCTTGCGTTCCAGTTCCCATTCATAGTGTACAGGAATGAAACGGCCTCTCATAACATCCTTCATTTCTTGCCAAGTGTCAATTGGAGGATACCTGTCTTTTCTGCGCCTAGTCTGCTGAAACTCCCACCAAGTTGCGGCATATCCAATGAACTCAAGGGAGGCTAGCTGCACTTTCTTAAGCTCTGGAAAATCATAGCACTCGAAAATTTTGTCAACTTTGCGTTCCCAGTCTAAATAGGCATCTGGATGATGCTTGCCTTCAAACTCTAGAATATTGGTCTTGATGTTGCTGAGTAGACCATCTGCATGACCATATCTATCCTGTTCTGGATAGACGTTCCTGCGGGTTGCCTGGAAACGTGGTTGGAAAGGAGCACCACGACCCCGGCCTCTACCTCGATCAGCAAAACCATGTCTGTCTCTCCGAAGTGGGAAGAACCGAGCTGTATTATCCTCAACTTGTTCTTCCTCGACAAGTTCATCCTCAAAGTGTTCTGACTCTGATGCTTCTTCATGCAGTTCAAAATCCCTTTCTTGATTAGTAGGTGGTGGCTGTCGATTATTGGCCTGTGGTGGTGTTTGACTGGTCGTCGCACTGAACTGCTCAAATTTGGCCAATAATTGTGCCATTGTATTTTGAACGCCTCTTAACTGATCCTTTACATGATCACTCAAAGCATCAAAGTGGTACTTGGCGTCCCAATCAGGCTGGGTGCCTGAAGAACGTGGTGTCTTCCCTGGATCCATTAAACCTGCACAGTGAACAAACGTAAAGAAAGAAAAGGGACCTCACAGTTCCTCACAATCACTCGTCTATACGGCACAAAACTTCCCAGTAGAATCTGTCGACGTCAATTCTTTAGCTTTAGTCAAGATCTCGGACTTGACTTCCAGAGGACCACGGGATAGCAAAGGAACCACGATTAGGGCTGTAAGGGGGTGTGTAGGCAATGTAGAGTGTAGGAAGGAAGGGCTTGAACGAAAAAAACAAAACGGAAAAAAAATTGAAAAACAGAAAAACTGGAAAAGTTCGGAGGGCGATTTGACCTAGAAGATGATGGAATTCGGCTAAAAAGCCTATATGTCACGGCTAAGCGGTGAGTCTTGTTCGGAGCGTCGTTCCGCTTCAAGAATGGTATTGTGGAGAAAGATCGGAGTTTGGGAACAAAAGGTTTCGGTAGGTGCATTACTTATTTCTGGATCGTCATGTCCTCGAGCTTCTTTCTTTTTACTCCTCCTAGGAACATCTAGAGGAATACTTGATATCATACCAAAATATTTGGAATATTCTGGCGTGTCTGGTGTCATGTGGATAAAGTTTGGAGGTGACATGAACAAGGATCTTCCTTTAAGTTCCTCTTCAATTTTTTGCACCTCCCTTTTAAGCTTTCGGATTTCAGCTTCCTTTTGTAAGAACTCAGCTCCGAATTGTCTTTTGGAGATGAGACTTTGGAGTTCTTCATCTAGTTGTGTGATTCTCCGAGACAACTTTTGCTCAATTTGTTGGAGCTGTACTTCGATGAAACTTACTTTGACAGTAGAGTCCTGCACCTTTTCAAGTATTCGGGACACCTTAGAATCAATTGAGGAGAGAGATCTATTTTTTGCCGCCGCGTTGGTTGTATGCCTATTTAAGACTTCTTCTCCTTGGGATAAGGATTTCCTTTGTCCTCCAGATTCTATAACGGGGGCTTTGTATGTAAGGCCGGGATAAGATATTATTGACTTGATCTTCTTGTTTAGTCAAAGGAGGAAATTCCGCATCATATCCTCCCATCATTAAACATGATTGAGGGGAAGGATAAAATGACGGCTGATCTGGTCCATCATCATCAGG
Source organism: Leonotis leonurus (assembly GCA_026898415.1). Classification (NCBI taxonomy): domain Eukaryota; kingdom Viridiplantae; phylum Streptophyta; class Magnoliopsida; order Lamiales; family Lamiaceae; genus Leonotis; species Leonotis leonurus. The sequence continues at coordinate 295,191 of JAPKLX010000204.1, read as the reverse complement.
GTTGAATTCGTCCTCCTCTTTATGATGGAACTCGTATGAGGGGCTCACGAAAACGCAGGATCCATAAGTTTAATAAATCACATGAATAATTAATTCTTAAATCACATAGGAGAATATAATGCGGAAATATATAAATTATACCTTCTCCTACGCAAGTCCTCTGCTTGTGGAGAAGCGATTTGAATCGCTAGCTATCGATCAGCAATCCACGCCGATTGGATCTACAATCTTGATCTCCACCAAATCCCACCTTAGGAACTTCTATCCTATTACCCTTCCATCTTCTAGAATATCGTGTGAGCGAATATATCTAGAAGTCAAGAGAAAAAGAAGAATGAAAATACACAGCGTAGAATACTGTGGAATTTTCGAAAATAAGATAATTAAATCTCTTAGGGGCACCGATTTTCTCTTAGAGAAAGAAAGTGGCTCTTCTTATTCTCTATTTTATAGATATAGTGGGCTATGATAGGGTTTCTAAGGAGAATGAACTAGATCCCAAATAATAGAAACTATAATCCCTTTTTTATCTCTTGCAGTTACAACTATAATTCAAATTCAAATTTGAATTATATTTAAAATTAGTATGGGCTTGGAAATATCCATAATTAGATTAAATTAATTTCCAAGTCTCCTTTTGGGCCCAATTTAATTTAATTAATTGGTTGGCCCAACCTTTAGACTTAAATTAATTAATTTAAATTAAATTATCCCCCAATTAATTACTCCATGTAAATGCAATAAAGAGCAGTTCCATTATAAATATTTATCGACTCCACTATAGAATAAATATTGAACTCATCTAGATTCATTCGAATTACGGACGTAACCCTTTTGTCATTAATTATTTCCTCGTGTTTAAGATTCTCTAAATCCATTAATTAATTGAGTTTGTGCTGACAGCTCACAATTAATTAATATATTTATTCGTGAGTGATCCGGATCAGAACTTTAATATTACATATGAAATAAATTCCCAACCGACCGGGTTTCTTATGTAATAAACATTTCAGAACACCTCACGTGGATTTAATCAACTTGTGCCACCGAAACGGGATTCTGTACGACTGACAGTTGAGTACTTCTGGCTAAGCCGACGACTACTATCCAAAACATCACTATTTAGAGTTACGAAAAACTCGCAAGCGTAGATGAATCAAACCAGCGTATAATCACCCGCCTATACTAATGTCATCGTCACAGATTAAGAAATGAATTAATTTTGGAGACCTCGTTCTAAGTATAAACATGTTAGAACTTATCTCACTATGAAACCACTCAATATGTATAAGAAAAGCATCTGTAACCGATTATATATACCAATATCATTCTGTGAACTAAGGTCAACCGCATCGATATGATATCGCAGCCTTTACCGATTAGACTGTCCAAGTCTGTCTAGATTGTGTTATCTTCCGCGATCATCGATCCACCACACAGTCTACAATTGTAACAAATGGACTAGTTTGCTATTCAATATATATAATGTATATGACAAACCAATGATAGAAACATTTATTCTCATTAAACAGGTTTGATACATCGTCCAAGCATAAAGCATGCTTTGAGGTATACAAATCCTAACATTTCATAGTCGTCATCGTCGTCACTGGAATCTTAATCTTGGCACGTGCACCTTGGATCACTCATAGATGGGTTTGTGTCCCATATGAAGTGTCCATCAATCCTATCTGTATAGGATATGATTCCGTCTGGATAAAAAGTGGATATGGGTATCTGGAAACCTTTAAAATAGGTTTTGAACTGGAGTAATCATCAACTGGAACATCGGGGTGGATGGGCCTTCTTGTTTTATAAGCTTGAAGTTGGTGTTTGTCTTTCCATCGCTGGTTCTTTGAAATTTGAAATAAGTTGATTGAACAGTTCTACTTTTTGATGTAGAGATTCGTAGTTGGTTATCCATTCTGTTGGAACTAGCTTTTCTAGAGCTTTCCTACTGATTTGTCGAGGAACTTGGACAATAGTAGGAACCTCATTTCTAGCTTCTGCGAGGATCAT
>JAPKLX010000204.1:278172-288172 GCA_026898415.1 Leonotis leonurus | reverse complement strand
ATAGTTTTCTAGTTTTCTCCCTTTCTCTTGCTCAATAGATCTATCTGGTCTGATACTGTAGAATACAATATGAGACAATGGAATGCAATGGGATAGATGGTAGAGGGCTGCCTACTCCTAAAAGCGATGATTCACTTGTCCCCTTGTCTATAGTCCGTTTACTCTCACTCTTTTTACAGCCTCATGGACCGACGAAAGAAGGGAAGTTACATTACAGAACGAGGCAGTGAAGGCTCGCGAAGTAGAAAGCAAGCAGCAAGCAAGAGCTTCTTAGCCCCCTCACCTTATAAAAAGAAAAGAGCTAGCGCTTGACTAATATAACTAATAAAAAGTAAAAAGACTATTATTGAATCTAAAGATCTAAAAATGGAAGAAGGAGCGAAGCAGCTCGAACGAATGTGAGAGGAGATTCGCTCACCCTTATCTCTAAAGGGGCGTAAGGCACTACACTCGCTAGGGGATGGGATTCATTCACTTGCATTCTTGCTAGCACTACACAAAGCTCCGGTCTTAACGCCCCTACTATTGCTGTGCAGCCTTTCCTCGAGTTCGTAGAGTCAGGTTTCCCATTTTCCCACAACGGAGGAGCCGCCCCCGCCCCCACCAGGCTAGGCAGCCACGGGTCATAACACACTCTTCGCACAACAAATCCACTTTGAAGTTGACTTATTCACTCGGCCAATCGTCGGAATGTGTACGAGATACCATAAGGACCCAATATCTCAATAGCACCTTTGTCTAAAGCATCGAATTAGACTTCCTATCCGAAATGCAAGAACGATCTGACTAGAAAGTCATTAAAAACATGATCAAAAAACCAATGTTTATTGAAGAAGCTATAGAGTCGATTACAAAAAGTACTAGTTGGAAAGGCTCGTTGGAATTGATCCGCTACGCAATAGAAGCACCTGAAGTACTAAATGGAATAGGTATTAGTTTGGTAATGGTTGGAGCAGCAAACTCGGATTCGGAAAGAATCTAATTTTTTGGTAGTGCGAAGGGGGCATTGGCCCAAAAATTGGATTGGGGGTCAAGACGCTATCGGGCCTAGGCAGCTGACTCAAGTGCCCCCCGAACCACGCAAAATGGTCACCTACTACACGGCTCACTAACTCTTCCTGGGGTGGGGGTACCCATTATTCGTCGGCGGTCTGGGATTTTCGCCATCATCCATCATTAGAACTATATTTATCAATGACGGATTTCACTCCGTATGGGCAACTGCCCTTTGCTTGTGTCCTTTGCATTGTTACAGGCGCGCGTAAGCCATTTCTTGAGGTGTGTTTTTAAATCAGGCTCGGGCCCGACTTGGTGCCCCAAGGTATCGTTTTTTGCCCGGGCTTGAGATCTTCCAATCTGTCGGATTATATTATATGGTCCATGATTTATCGTGACGAAGGAAGGGTTTCTCTGTTAATAGCAGACTTTCCTGCTTCATTCTGAATGAGGGGCTCTAGCAGGTCGGCCAAAACCTGCTTTTGGTTGTTGATTTCCAACAGTACCCTCTCATTCATCTCATTGACCGCCTGTTCCGCGGTCTATTAAGATCTAGCGAAGGCCTAGAGCTACTAACACTTAGACCCAGTCCTTCAACACAAATCTATCGCCTAGTGGCACAGGGTTCTCACAGTAGTACGGTCTGGACTATGATGATTCAGTCCAGTGGCAAAGATGATCACCGTACGTGTCCTGATAGCGCTTGCAGCAAGCAAGTCCTGGAAGTTGTGGCAGATGGACGTGAAGAATACTTTCTTACATAGAGAATTAGATCGAGAAATTTACATGGAGCAACCACAAGGGTTCAACTCACCATGATTACGTGTGTAAATTAGCTCTGTACGGGTTAAAGTGGGGGACAAATCCTAATTTTAAGTTCAAAGTGGATATTCAGTGGCGCCTGCAGACTCTAGCCTATTTGTTTTCATTAAGGCTCGAGATGGTATGTTGGCGATAGTTTTGTGACCTCATCATCACTGGAGACGATGTAGAGGAAATTTGTCGAACAAAGGAAAATCTATCAATACGCTTCCAAATGAAGGATCTTGGAGAGCTCAAGCATTTTCTTGGACTCGAGGTAGATCGAACAGGGAAAGGCTTCTTTCTGGGTCAACATAAATATGCTAGATTTTTTATGCAAAAAGAAAAATATGGAATGTTCAACTGCAACCCTATCTCGACACCAATGGAGGTTAATGCTAAGCTATGCTCAACATAAGGCAAAGATTTTGAAGATACGACTATGTATAGACAATGAGTTGGGAGTTTGATCTACCTAACGACAATGCCTGAAATCGCATATGCAGTTGGAGTGGTTAGTCGATTCATGCAAAATCTAAAGAAACCTCACTTTCAACGAATATTGAGGTATATGAAAGGAACACTTGACTATGGTCTTCTGTATAAGAAAGGAGAACAATGTAAGATAGTTGGCTATTGTGACGACGACTATGCTGGTGATCACGACACGAATCGATCAATAACTGGAAACGTGTTCAGGCTTGGTATTGGTGCAGTAAGAGACAACCGACGGTGTCACTGTCAACCACAGAAGAGGAGGATATAGCAGCATCTATGGCGGCTTAGCAATTGAAGTGGTTGATCTTGAACCAATTTGTTCATCAGTTTCCCCATTACCCGGTAAACTCTCCTGGATCAACAGCATTGGATCGGGAATGTGGCCATTTCACGATAGCCCATTGATATTGATCTACAGCGGATAAAGACTCTTCCACTAAGACATTGCCTTTCTATTTCATTTGTTGACTGTTCACATTTCACTGGCCAGGTTCGAGACTCGCTTCCCAATAAAGGAAGACTTGTATTGTAGTAAGGTTGAGGTTGGTTTTTCCAAGAAGAATTAAAAGCATGGACATTGGTTCGTCACTTCGTTTGACTTCATTGCATAGCCGAAGTCGCATAGATTGCAGCCCCTCTGTAGGATTCCCCAAGTGCAATCGTATGTACGTGAAAACTGCTCCCTTACCTTATCTTATAGGGAAAAAGAATGGAATCGTGTATGTACGTGCGGAGCGCCAGTATTATTGCGTGTGCTGAAACAAACAAAGAATGACAATACAACAAACAATGGAACAAATCCTTCCTTTCTATCATTTGACTCTTCTTAGTCTTAATAGGATTGGTTCAATGGTAGGTGCTAGCATCTCCTAGCCCGGCTAGTCGTCCCATTTGAAAGTGCCAGTTTTCTTAGTAGGAGGCTAGGACGCCCATCTCTTAGTATCATGCTATTAGGTTCAACTAGTACCATGCCCACCAGTCCTAGTATGTGTCCGTCGTTTTCCCCTTCTCCTTTGCTTAAGGCCTTTTTGTAGCTGTAGTAGGGGTCCTACTAGTTCAGATTCTTCAGCTATAGGCAGGTCTTCTAACAGTAAATCTAATCCACCTAGTAGTGGTAGTAGGAGTGTCGTTTTCGCTTCCACTAATTAATAATGAAATTAAATAGAAATCTATAACTCTTTTTCTTCTAGCTGCCCCAAGGCACTAACAACAGCAGGAAAAGGGTTTGCGTACTTACTCATAAGAATAACCGTTTATAGTTACATAGTGAAAATACGGGATTAGGGTGCTAGTAAAGGATATTTATTTGAATAGGAATAGAATAGGAAGTAGGGGTACTAGTAAGGGACTAAGGGGTATGTTATGTATAGTAGTTATAAAGCGCGTATGTATATAGTGTACTAGTGAAGGATAGTTTGTTTTTAGAGGAGTGGTAGGTGTACCACTCACTACCCTGACCTACTGTACTGTATTTATTGAGCCATGTAGCCAATCAGCCAATCAGCCAGAGGACACCTCTTTCTAGCGTTAAAGATTGCGATTGCTAAGGTTGGGTTCTACATTAAGTTGAAAGATAGGTCGCCCGTACGTACACTTATTAGTAGTAATCTCTGGAGTGCATTTCGTCCGTTTCTTTAATAACATAACTACTAACGGCAAATCCCCGAATGATGGAAGTTGAGCCAGAAAAAGGCGCTCTTAAATTACTAGTCTTTAAAGGCCGATGCCCGCACATCGGTCTACCGGATTCCTTCTTGTAATGGATTCGTAGCCAAAGCAATCACTACACTAAAAGAAAAGTTCATTCGAAAAGAAAAATTTTATCTATACCTTTTATTTATAAACAAACAAGATCTTCTTTCCTTTTCTGGAAGTGTTATAAAGTTTAGTTTATTCGATTGGGTTCGTCTTTCATTACTCTTGTCTCTACTAAATCATGAAATTGAGGAAGACTTTCAACGAAAGGAGAAAGACAAAAAAAAGACTAAACTTTCTTCTTCTACTATTATTCAGTCCCAAAAAGCGTTCTTTGATCCAATCTGGGGCTTCCTTTTCTATCCGAGAGGAACTGCTCTTACGGAGCGGACGTTAACGCAACATCTCGAACAGATTGAGAGAAATGGGACACGTGCCAGCGTTCTGTATCAGAGAATAGAATAGAATAGGTTGGGCCGTTGAAAACCATGATCTCTATAGGAGAGTTTCAATATTCCTTTTATTTTGGGTAGTACCTCTATTGATCAAAGTTCCTTGGCGACATTAGATTGGTTATGTACAACCACCTTAACTGCACAAGCCTGGGCTGGGCCTACCTCCATTCCTAGAGGAGCCGTATTAGGTGGAAGGTCCACGTACGGTTTTGAAGCCGAGCCTTTCCAGCAATGGGGCCTAGGGACCAATATGATGATTTGTTTAGGTTGGGCGACCGGCCTACTACGGGCACCTGTAGGTATTTGTGTGTGAGACCGCGATCCACAAAGCATGGGACTCACCCCTTACTTGGGAATAGAGAGGGGAAACATAGCATGTCACAAGAGCGAGGCGAGGTTTGGAACCCTACTGCGGGAGGGACGCCTTGCGAGCCGGGCTTTTAGAGATGAGGCCTTTTGGCAAAGCTAAGTCAATTTCGGGCCACCAAACCCTGCAACTGATGAAAAGGCCCTATGGAAGCGTGTACGTTGTCACACTCCCTGCCTTCCAAATTGCCTAGAGGACGGGCCAGATGCAGTAGAGCGACGACCTGGGAGCGGATTCCTCGTCGGCAGGGGGATAGGAGACAGCCATCTCAAGGCGCATCACGACCTACAGGCAACACCAGCGAGACCTAAGAAGGCAACCCGATTGGGAGTCAGAAGATCCATAGTACCCGCAACCTCTCGGACTTCATATTCATCATTTTTGAAAGTGATTGGGAAGGGATCTCTTTTCTGTAACGGAAAAAATGGAGCAAATTTGACTCGGCACAACCTAACGATACATCCAATACTAATGATGTGTGTCTAAAATGTGTTGCTAGACCTGTGCTCCAAAAAGCTATACAGGCAACAATGAATATAATATTTTATTCTTCATAACTTGTCTCAAACAAGAGAAAGAAACAAGTCAAATTATTTATATCTATTCCGACATGTTCCCTATGCTAACTTGATTCTTGAACTCTGGTCAACAAATAACATGAGCTGCCAGATACATTGGTCAAGGTTTCGTGATTACCTTGTCCTACGAAAAATTGATTACATCAGAACGTTTCCGAGGCCGAATCCACTTTTAATTTGATAATTGCATTGCTTGTGAAGTATGTGTTCATGTATGTCCTATAGATCTACCCGTTGTAGATTGGAAATTACAAACGGATATTCGAAAGAAACGATTACTTAATTACAGTATTGATTTTGGAATTTATATATTTTGTGGTAATTGTGTTGAGTATTGTCCACCAAATTGTTTATCAATGTCCGAAGAATATGAGCTTTCTACTTAATCGTCGTGAATTGAATTATAATCAAATTTCTTTAGGCCGGTTACCGGTATTAATAATTGAAGATTACACAATTCGAACTATTTCTTCAAATTTATCTCAACTCAACAATGTATAAAACTCTCGATTCGCAAACATTTACAAATAAAAAAAATAGCTTTTGCCTTTTTTTGGAGTTAAAGGAATGAGGTTTTTGCTTGGTCATACAAAAGAACGGTTGATTGGTGAGAATCGTGGCTTGATTTTCACTGAAAATCAAATGAGTATCTATTTAAATTTCGAATAATGTAATGATTTAATAATAGAAAATATGAAGATAAAGTTTTAACCTTTGCTTTCGAAACTAAATAAAAAAGTAGTCTTGTATTTACATCAATCCAAATCATCCCCATTCATTCAAATTAAGAAGTATGTTAAAATAAAAAATAGAATAGTAAAGGCTTTATTTTTAAATCTATCTATTACCAATCTACTTCCTTGTTTCATATTTGTTAGAATTGAATCTATTGAATTATTGTTCAGATTAAAACGAATCAAAATGGATCTTGATAAGGAGTTGATTAATGATGCTTGAACATATACTTGTTTTGAGTGCCTATTTATTTCTGTTGGTGTCTATGGATTAATCACAAGTAGAAATATGGTTAGAGCCCTTATGTGCCTTGAATTTCTATTAAATTCAGTTAATATAAATTTTGTAACATTTTCTGATATTTTTGATAATCGTCAATTAAGAGGAGACATTTTTTCAATTTTTCTTATAACTATTGCAGCCGTTAAAGCAGCTATTGGGTCGGCTATTGTTTCATCAATTTATCGTAAGAGAAAATCAACTCGTATTAACCAATGATAACTTGTTGAAAAAATAGTATTCATTATTGTATCAATATGATGATGCCCGTGCAACCCTGTTCATTGATTCCAGACTCGGTGCGTGTTCCTGTTGTGCCAATCACAAGAGCTCGAGCTAAGAAGTTCAAGGTGAGCTTAATGGGCTTAATCCAACAAGTATGGGAGAGAGAATTATCCACGAAGCCCATTGGAGAGATTGGACCAAGCAGCCCAAGAATAATGAATCTTATTGTGGCGAATGGGCTGGATCTCGAAGTTAATTAACTAACATGGGCTTTGTTGTCTTATAGATAGGTTTTTAGTTATTTCCTTATAGATAGCCTTTTCAGTTATTTCCTTATAGATTAGGAGTTATCTTCCGCCTATAAATAGGCTTATTATGTATTGGACGGAGGAGACTTTGATCATTATTCAATTTCGTGAGTTTTATTTCTCTCTTGAGAGTTTCGAGTTCCTCTTGGTTTTTGCCAAGACGAGTTTATCATTCGGCGTATCAACGAGATTACCATCCCTCGTTGTGTGTCATTCATCTTCCCCGAGTTGCTGCATCAACTATCTCGTTGGGATGTAGGCATCCTATTGATCTATATCACTCCTAGGGTTAGATTCAGAGGTTTTGGGATATTCCATCGATTCAAATACTATTTTCAATCTTCCGTTTGCATGTTTGATTCTCCATACCATCGAGAATTGTATCACAATGGAAAATTGACTATTTATAACTAAGTTCAAATTATTCGGTTTGAGACGGGTAAGGTATGATCGTAGTTGCAAAAACACAAGAAATGAAAGTATTTTGGTCCTTTTTCATAATTCATAAAGAAATTCGGAAGTAAATTGATTATGATCACTCATTGATTCGTCTGGTATCTAACTATGGGATTCATTTATAAGTTAGTTTACTAGACCGTAAATTTATGACGTTCAAAATGTATAGATCCAATGTCACATTCAGTAAAGATTTATGATACATGTATAGGATGTACCCAATGTGTCCGCGCGTGCCCCATCGACGTATTAGAAATGATACCCCTGGGATGGATGTAAAGCTAAACAAATCGCTTCTGCCCCAAGGACTGAAGACAACGTTAGTTGTAAGAGGTGTGAATCCGTGTATCCATTTTGAGCACGGGTTTTTCTAACCCAAGTGTATCTTGTCTTTACCACGAACCATTTTCCTTGTTGAACAATAATTTCAGTTTTGCCAATATTTGCAGGTTGATTCATTTTCCACATAGGGGAAATAGAGTAATCCGCTAGTATACTATATGTATATGTATCTTAGAGCTTCTTCTAACGACTTATGCATTCTTCTATCCTTTTCAATCAGACGACCCATTAATCCAACTAATGGAGGATTATAAATGGATCCTTTTTTTGGATTTTCATTGGAGATTAGGAATAGATGGACTCTCTATAGGACCCATTTTACTAACGGGATTTATCACTACTTTAGCTACTTTAGCGGCTTGGCCGGTTACTCGAGATTCTCGATTATTTCATTTCCTAATGTTAGCAATGTACAGCGGGCAAATAGGATTATTTTCTTCTCAAGATCTTTTACTTTTTTTTTCTCATGTGGGAGTTAGAATTCATTCCCGTTTATCTACTTGTATCCATGTGGGGAGGAAAAAAACTATGTATTCGGCTACAAAATTTATTTTGTATACGGAAGGGGGATCTATTTTTCTTTTAATCGGAGTTCTGGGCATCGGTTTATATAGTTCTACTGCACCAACATTAAATTTTGAAATATTGGATAATCAGTCCTATCCTGTGGCCTTAGAAATATTATTTTATATTGGGTTTTTTCTTGCTTTTGCTATCAAATTACCGTTCGCAACATTGTTTGGATCTAAATACTCTGTTGGTAGCACCTTTGCTCCGGGATTTACCCCTCTTAAATAGTAGACTACGGAATCTCACCCGTCTGGAATCCATGGTTGAATCTTCTAATCTTATGGCGGAATGTTGCCCTTCATACGCTTTATTCCCTTTCTTTCACCATATCTTGGGATTGAGTCTTCCCTAATCAGGACAAGGAATGATTATAATTGGGCTATCCCTAGTTGGGATAAAGGTAACCTATCTTCATAGGTAGTACCCACGGCTAAAGCGGCATTCTGATGCTCCAAAAGAGGAATCCTTTCTCTAACCGGAAACAAACGAGACTCACCATACCAGTGTGAGAAGGCAGGAATATGAACCTTTTTTCTATATCCAATTATGCTCAAAGCGATCTTAGCCCAAAAGGCTTTACCATCCAATACTAAGATGAGTTTAGCAGGACGTAAATAATGAAAATGGTAGGACTCGCTTTCTCTTAAACAAGGGAAGTGCAGCATAGCATTAGCTTCAATTAAACAAGCTCAACCTTGAAAAAAAAGAGAAAGGCGGTAGTTGGAAGCACAGTACTTGCTAAAGCTAAAGGGTTTCCCCCTCTCAACACGTGAAAGCTCAAAGCAGTCTAGCTAGGCCAAGTAAAGCAGTGCCCAAATACGGGAATGGGAAAGCAGCCTAGCTCAACTCCTAACTCCCTTAGTAAAAAGAGCTAATCTAGTCCCTACCTGCCCGATAAGGGAATCTAACTCATAGCAACCAGAGCTGGGTAACTTTATTTCCCCTTAGCTTTGTCAAAGGAAAGGGACCAAAAGCTCGAATTCATAGCTTTCTAGCTCTATTCATACGATACCTTAGTAGTTGTCCCTTTGTCTTTACTAGCAGATTTAGAGGGTTAGCCGGACTCCTCTACTTGATGTAGTTATTTTGTAGAGAAGTTCTTACATCTTACTCCTGGAGTAGTGGTTTGTTAATTTCATATGAGGAGCGTCATCGATTTTCTAAGGAAGTTAAAGTAGCTAAATCAATCGGTGAGTTCAAAACAGTTGCTTCTCCAAAGTATGGTTAGGTTAACCAGGGATGTAAGATGAAGTCATATGTCAGCCATGATTAGTCCAAAGAAGGAAAGAAATATACTGGCTTTGAATAGCCCATAGAGGAAGAAAGGAAAGATGGTCCTTATTATATTATCAGAGTAGAGAGTGCTTGAACTAGCGATCCTATAATAAAATAACTTCTCAAGCTGAAGATTAGTATATTAAACAAAAAGGGAAGCTTGTGTTATACTAAGGTAATGATTTCGAAGTCACATAAGAAAACCCTTTGATCTAGGGAATGTGTAAGACGGAGAAAGATTCGGTCTGAATATCACAATCCTAATCTATATAAATCAGTTCAATGAAGAGAAAGCAAATCCAGAGAAAAGATGAAACTATTATGACCTTCGCCTTAATAGGTCTGCCACCTCCAACAGGCCTTTATGCCTTTTTGATACGGCCAACAATATGCGGAAGCAAGAATCGAACACACGTCAAC
>JAPKLX010000204.1:256468-263172 GCA_026898415.1 Leonotis leonurus | reverse complement strand
GATATTATTGACATGATCTTCTTTTTTAGACAACGGAGGAAATTCCGAATCATATCCTCCCATTATTAAACATGATTGAGGGGAAGAATAAAATGACGGCTAATCTGGTTCATCATCATCAGGGTTGGATTCGTCCTCCTCTTCATAGTCATCCTCGTCACTGGAATCTTCATCTTGGCACGTGCACCTTGGATCACACATAGATGGGTCTGTGTCCCATATGAAGTGTCCATTAATCCTAGCTGTATAGGATATTCTTCCGTCTGGAAAGAAACTAGATACGGGTATATGGAAACCTTTAAAGTAGGTTTCTCTTACACCTTGAACTGGAGTAATCATCAACTGGAACATCGGGTTGGATGGACCTTCTTCCTTCATAGGCTTGAAGATGGTCTTACTCTCTTTGACTCCAAATTTGGTGATCAGATCATTGAGGTATTTCGCTTAATTAACGAATATACCATCTGGTACTTCACCTGAAAACCTAGAAAGAAATTCATCTCGCCCATCATGGACATTTGATATTTATTTTCCATAAGTTCAGCAAATTTGTCACATGGATAACCAGATTGAGATCCAAAAATGATATCACCAACGTATATTTGCACCAAAAGGATATGTTCTTTGACTTTGATTATGAATAATGTCTTGTCAATAGAACCTCTTCTGGATCCTGATTCCAGCAAAAAAGTTGATGATGTCTCATACCACGCTCTGGGTGCTTTGTTCAATCCATAAACAGCTTTGGTTAATCTATACACCTTCTAGTCAGGATTGCCTTCTTCAAAACCAGGTGGTTGTTCTACATACACTTCTTCTTCAAGAATACCATTTTGGAATGCACTCTTGACATCCATCTGGTACACTTTGAATCTCTTGTATGCTGGCCAGGAACGATCTGATTGCTTCCAATCTGGCGATCGGTGCAAATGTTTCATCAAAATCAAGGCCTTCTTGTTGATTGTATCCTTTTGCAACTAATCTGGCTTTGTTTCTGACAACCTCACCATTTTCATCTCGTTTGTTCTTGAATACCCATTTAACACCTATAACGCCCTGGTGTATTGGTCTGTATACAAGATACCATACTTGGTTTATTTTAACTCATTGAGTTCTTCTTGCATGGCTATGACCCAATCTGTATCTTGTATTGCTTCATATGCATCTGATGGTTCAACATGAGATATATAGCAACTTAGAAGTGCACTCTCCCCATGCATCCTTCTGGTCTTCACACGATCTGATGGGTTCGTAACAATCTGATTTGGAGGATGGTGGACTTGTATCCATCTCCTTCACATCTCTTCTTCTGATATCTCAGGTTCTGGCTCTTCTGTTGGTTCCTCAAATTCAGGGTGTGCTGTTGAAGTTGCTTGGAAAGGATTTTCATCTTCTGGTCCTTCGATCTCATTCTCTTGATTGTTGTTCCAACTATTAATGTCTCTTGATTCATCAGGTTGGCTTTGAGAAGGTTCAAAATTATCTGCGTCCACTGGTTCGCCATCATCTAGGATTGATCTGGTTTGGACCAGATTAATGTGAGTAGTTCCCCCTTGCTGTGTACTAGTCTCAGCACTGGGTTGAACATCAATTTTCCCTTTTTTGATGATGTCGAAACCACACTTTACAAATAACCCTAATAAAGCATTTAAAGCATGATAGCTCTTGGTGGCCCCCACTTTTGCCTCTATTAGGCGGCGGCGACAGAACCCACCTCCACTGCCACAGTATGGAGGAGTTGCTCCTTAATCCGCACTTTTTCCAGATGGATATATGATGCTAAACCGAGACCGAGATAGAAAGAGGGCATCCCCTTTGTTGTCTGTTCAAGACAAATCATATGAATGGTGCTAATTCCCATGTTCTTTCTAGTCTCATTTGGTTTCGAGAGCATCCCTTTCCCCGTCCCTTACTCGTTCTTTTGAAAGTCGTCATCCTGGATTTTATTTTCGTATGCTGGGGAAAGTACCTCACCTTTACACATATACAATACATGAATTTTTATTCCAACTTCCTCCTTGGGTCTCTATAAAACTGAATGAAAAGCTCGGGTGGAAGCTCAATACAAAAAAAAAGAGAGAGGAAAAGTAGAAAAGGGGAGGAAAGAAGTCTAGTGTTAGTTCTTACTGACACTTCTTTATCTAACTTTCATTTGAGTGCTTTCTTTGTTCTCTTATTTATTTGGATTGAATGAAGGAAAGAAAAAAACATCCCTTTCTTTCTCTTCTTTTTATCCCTTCGACGAATTTCGGCTATGACCAATGCCCCACTAGCCGAATAGGCGTAAGAAAGCTATCTGGAAAAAGGCAAGGTGCACCTTTGATTGAACTCGATGAATTTCATTTTGCCAGAGATCTATTTTTAGTTATGTTATAAAGATTCTCTATTGGAAATTCAAAATAAATTAAATAAAGAGTCTACCTTAGCCTTAGAGAAAGGGGGCCCCAATACTTTTTTCATTCAGGGGAGGGGGGAGACTAGCCTCATTACTTCCCACTGGGCGAGAGGTGCATCTAACCCACCTACCCACTCATCAATCACGGTGTTCAGTTGACTTGCACTGATAGACCCCTATTGTATTGGAATTGGGCGCCCATCTTTTTACTGTTGTAAATGAATCTCTTCAATATTCGATTCTACTCTATGTTAGAACAATGGTATTTTGATCTAAATGGTCTTCTTCTTTCTCCTGCGCTAGGAAGCATTACTCCTCTTTTCATTCAAAATTCAAGAATATGACCGATACAATTTATTGGTCTGTGTGCCTCTCTTATTACTTTTTTGTATTCCCCTGTTCTTTGGATACAATTCGATCCTTCTATGGCCAAATCTCAATTTGTGGAAAGCATTCGATGGCTTCCTTATGAAAAAATCCATTTTGATTTGGGTATAGATGGTATCTCTTTATTCTTGCGTGATACTGACCACATTTCTGATCCCTATTTGCATTTTAGTGGGTTGGTTTGGTATGAGAAGTTATGGGAAAGAGTATATTACAACATCTCTAATTCGTGAATTTCTAATGATCGTCGTTTTCTGCATGCTGGATCCTCTACTATTCTATGTTCTTCCCGAAAGTGTGCCAATCCCTATGTTGTGCAGAGCTGAGCATCATCTATTCGTTGGGATAAAGCCTTTCCTCTACAGGGGCCTTGTGCAGTAAAAACCACGGGCGGTCGTCCGTCGTCGTAAAGTAGTCCCCGCGAAGCTTTCAAGAAGAGGGGTAGTCTTGTGTGTAAGCATAGCATTTCTGGTTGAACCAACCCAACCCAACTAAGAAGAACCGAACTTGAAAGACACATCTTTTACCTTTTTGGAGGGTACTCCGAGTAGTGAGTACCTCGTAGGACCTCGACCTGCCTACTCGGGTTTTGTATGGATAAGCAAGAAGGGGTGCTCCTAGGTGTGTGTTGTGTGTAGGGGTTGTGTTTGTTCGCGAGAATGGATTCCTTGTCAAGTCAGTTTGGGGGGTGTGGACACACTTGCGCGAATTCGGGTAACGACTACAAGGGATAAATAAAAGGAAACTGTACCCGACCAGGGATGGACATAAACTCGTAAGCTACCGAGGGTAGGGATAATCGTCCAGGTCTTATTGTGAAAGAAAAAAGCCGCCCCGCCATAGCAGGCGGGTTGCTTCCTCTGTCGTCGCCAGCGAGCTCTTGGTGAGGAGACCTTAGGATAAGAAAAGTTGCTAAAACAAAGGGGGGAGGGGAGGATCGACCCGTTCAGTAGAATTTCGAAGAAAGACTATTGGCAGTAGGTGGAGACATTTTTTTGGCCCCTTCATAAAAAAGGAAATGCGGGCAGGGTAGAGCTTGGCAGAGGGTTTGAGAATAAGGTCCTGTCCTTAACTTAAGATTTAGATAAGAAAAGAGGTCCAAACCTTTATGCATGCACCTCCGTACAAGTGTTGCGTACTAGTTCCGTCCAGAATGATTGGGAAAGATCAAAGCAATTTGAACTGCTCACATCGTAGCGTAAAGGCCTTACGAGAGATCTCTATCAATAGATATAAAGAGATCCGCTGCGTGAGCAACCCGACTGTGCGTTACATGTGCTCTACAAACCACACTCCATCTTTCTTCCCAACGAGCATGAACCCTTTTTTCTTTTGATTTGGAAGACGGGCGTTGCGTTTGGTTCGAAAGGCATGGTTTTCAGTATGTCTCCAGATAGGGCCCCCTAGTCCGGCTAGCTAGTGAGCGGTTCTTTCCTTTCTGGCGCCACATCTACTACAACGCAAGCACCATTGTTCGCCACCACCCGAGAAGCAAAAGATTCAAGAGTCCAGGCTGAAAATACATGCATAGATAGTGGTCATTCGCAAAGGCCGACGACGGAAGCTCGGGACGGAGCCGTAAGAGGTGGAATTCTCACGTATGGTTCTCTGAGAAGGGAATGGCTACCTACTGGTGCTTCGACCAACCACCACCGGTCAATTCCGTTTTGGGACCACCCCTTACTTTACCATTATTATAGGGGTATGGGGTTCGAGACAAAGAAAGATCAAGGCAGCATATCAGTTTTTCCTCTATACTTTACTTGGATCTGTTTTTATACTATTAGCTATTCTGTTGATTCTTTTCCAAACAGGAACCACCGATTTACAAATTTCATTAACCACATAATTTAGTGAGCGGCGCCAAATCTTTCTATGGATTGCTTCTTTCGCCTCTTTCCCCGTCAAAGTGCCTATGGTACCAGTTCATATTTGGTTACCTGAAGCTCATGTAGATGCACCTACGGCAGGATCCGTCATCTTGGTAGGAATTCCTTTAAAAATGGGAACCTATGGGTTTTTAAAATTTTCAATACCCATTTTCCCGAAGCGACACTTTGTTCCACTCCTTTCATTTATACTCCAAGCGCGATTGCTATAATATATACTTCCTCGACCACTTTAAGAGAGATCGATCTTCAGAAGATCATAGCTTACTCCTCAGTAGCTCATATGAATCTGGTGACTATTGGTATGTTTAGTCGGCCGGCGGTCGTTAGGTCACCTATTTTTTTAAAATATGGACACACAAGGCCAAAACATGTGTGCCGGGCGTGCGATCCATCAACCTACTAGCAATGGGGAAGAAAACATAGCAAGTCGCAATAAAAGCTTGATTCGAAGCGTCAGCAATGCAGTCTGTTCCATAAACAAAAGCCCCTTAGCGACCCGGGACAGGAGTGGAGGGCGGCCCTACGAAGTTTTCCATCACGTTCGGTTCAGAGAGCACTTTTTTCGTTGAGAATTCCTCATTCCCTTTCGTGTGAATTCCCTAGTGGACAATTTAAAACTTGTGGGGCCCTTTCTATTCCATCTCTCGAGCCCCAAAGAAAACTCCCCTCCCTTTCAGACTCAATAACTCTTTTTGACTCTATATACGTGGGCACCTGATATCGATGAGGGTTCACCCACCCGGGTTACAGCATTCCTTTCTATTGCGCCTAAAATCTCTATTTCTGCTAATATTCACGTCTTTCTATTTATGGTTCTTATGGAGCTACATTGCAACAAATCTTCTTTTTCTGCAGCATTGTTTCTATGATCTTAGGAGCACTAGCCACCATGGCCCAAACGAAAGTCAAAAGACTTCTAGCTCATAGTTCAATTGGACATGTAGGTTATATTCGTATTGGTTTCTCATGTGGAACCATAGAAGGAATTCAATCACTACTAATTGGTATCTTTATTTATTTATGTAGGGTTATGCATTCGCCATAGTTTCAGCATTACGGCAAACTCGTGTCAAATATATAGCAGATTTGGGCGCTCTAGCCAAAACGAATCCTATTTTGGCTATTACCTTCTCCATTACTATGTTCTCATACGTAGGAATACCCCCGTTAGCCGGCTTTTATAGCAAATTCTATTTGTTTTTTGCCGCTTTGGGTTGTGGGGCTGACTTACTAGCCCTAGTGGGAGTCGTGACTAGCGTTATAGGTCGTTGGGCGGCCGGAAGGTTGAGTAAGTCAGTTTGTGGGACCGAAGGCAGTTCTCCGTGCACCGGACACGTAGTTTACCGAATCAGTTGCGACACGGATGGGAAATGCATGCTACGAAAGATAGGGTCGAGTCTGATACATCAACCGTCTACTCAATATCCTTGTACGAGTCCACAATCAGTACACGAGATGAACCTTGGTTTGGTGAATTGAAGTTGGCCTTAAGTGTAATAGGACTCCCAGTTACAGCGCGCGATCGTATACTGATGTGCTCCCCGCCGGTTGTTGGAACGACGCGAGCCGGGCCGGGCTCGATTCAGAAACATGAAGGGCCTGAAAGTCTAAATAGGGGGTTAGAAATTTCTCATCTCATTGGGGGAGGAAAATGAATAGACATCTCGAGGTTTATAACCTATCTTTTCTATTTTAGTTGGGAAAGAATGGCGAAGTCCATCCGAACCGTCCAATGAGGAATAAGAGGAGAGCAAAGTGCCAATTGCGTGCGAAGCGCATGCGGAACGGAGAAAAAGAAGTGTGGAGGAGAAGCAGCCGAGCTCATTCCCTTCGCTTCCTGGGCCCAAAGGTGTGCAGTCTTTTCTTGCTAAATCAAAGATTTGGGGCTTCTTGCTTCGATACAACAGAAATCCATTTTAATTTGTAATATATATAAATAGAAATATACATCCACCCATCTATCCTATTTCTATTTTTATATCTAAAAAAGAATTGATTTCATTCGACATTTGATTCAAAGAACTGTGCTT
>JAPKLX010000204.1:246468-251468 GCA_026898415.1 Leonotis leonurus | reverse complement strand
ATTTTGCAGCTTCCTTAATTGCACTAGCGGCAATCAGGTGAGCAACAAGTCGTTGGTTGAACCAATAGGGGCTCTGGCAGAAGATAGCACCAGACACCAAATCTCTACACAAGACATCTTAGTAGGACGAATCGGTTGTCTTTGACACTATACTTGATTTTGTTACTAGACATGTTTCAGTTTGATCATTCCATTGTACGATATACAACCTGTCCTGCAAGATTCCAGTAAGAAGAATTTCTTCTCCTTCTATGTTTTTGACAAGACATTTGTTAGCTGTAAATTCTACTCTCTTGTTATTAGCACAAAATTGGCTAATTGAGAATAGATTGTGATTTAAACCTTCAACATATGATACATTGAGAATAGTAGTGTTATCAACTTGAAGGTCACCATAACCCTTTGTGTATCCTTTAGAATTTGGCTAGAAGGGTTATTATGACAAAATGCTAACACTACTATTATTACTCTTGATACCAGAGCTGAAGGGCTGTGAAGAACAATCACTTTGATAAGCTGAATGGCTCTGGTGGATTCATTTTTAAAAGTAAGGTCACCAAATAAATAAATGATACACTATTTGGTAAGGGCTCTGATACTCATTTTTAAAAGTAAGGTCACCAAATAAATGGCTCTGATACCAGCTGAACCAGGGATTCATTGTCATAATTAAATTTATGAAATTTATGACGAGGCGGAATTAAGACCAGCTGAGTTAGCTGATTCTTTTTCTAATCTTATGATTTCAAGAAGAAATCTTATTCTAGCGGCGATGCTATCAAGCCGTTTGATTTTCATCCTTGTGAAGGACATAGTTCTAGTATCCTCAGGGAGAGGGGCTAGAGCAATTACTTGTTGTAGTGATAGTAAGTGAATTACTTCACGTTCATGCATTAAACTAGGCATGGTTTTAAACAAGCTTTAAGGAGCGAGTCCAAAGTGCCTTTTCAAGCATCTTTATTTCACTCTCAAGACTATTAAGCCGAAAGGCTCTAATCCTTACCCAATCGGGTTTCAAATAAATATCAAAAGGGATATTTTCATTTAAAATATCGAAATATTTATTACATAAATGGTTATAAACCAATTTTATGACCATGATGGTCTGTTTTTCTTCAAGCATTTTATAGATACTTTGTAGTTCAAAAGGGATTTTTGAAATTCGGTTGTATAATACGTTCAAACTTCAAAGATCATGTATTATAGAAGGAAACAGTATAATTATTCTGATTAATAAAGTTTATACCTTTCTCCTTGGTGTGTCGCGTTCAATTGATTCCAGTTCGGCGCTTACCCTGCCAATCCTGTTTACCACTCTACTTCTTCCCTAACGGCCACCTGCCTCAGCGGTACTTTTTCGAGTATAGGTAGGTTGGATTCCAGGCTCAGGTTACTGTGAACTATAAGAATATGAATCTGACACGGAGAAAGGATTTATAAAAACTTTTATTAATACATGAATATTTACAACTGCTTCTTTGCTATGTTCAACACATGAACAGAAGCTTTACTAGTACTATACCCCGAAGGGGTTTTACTCACACTTCATCCTTAATACACACTAATTTTCTTGGTGCGGGAAGACTGAATGAATACAATGAGTTATCCTCTTCTATTTATCGAAGAAGAGGTCAAGCTAGATGCCTTTTTCTCTTCCATTATTAAAGTAAAGGACCCCTTTACTTCATGACAAAGGAAAATTAATTATTCCTTCTGAGTGGAAGATGAGCTGGTAGAGGTAGATGGAACATCTTTTTCTCCTTTAGCTTTATCCTCTTCACATCGTCGACACTTCCATGTGACGCCTGCTTTTGCTGACCTTTTCTCCACTATCTGACAGAAAGATGGATTATGGGTCCCAATTGCTTTAGCACGCATTATCCCTTGTCGGTAGGATAAGATTGCCTTTTCGCTCTCCTTGCTGAGTGGCTTGTAAGAGCTGGATGTCATCAAGATCTTTTCATCATGGTAATTGACAAAGATCTTATCATCTCCTGTGATTCCCAGGATTTTATCAAAGTATTTTTCAATACTCTTCTCAGAGAGTTTAAGAAGATCGATTTCTTCAAGTTTATTTTCCATGACCGTTGACGGAAAATACATCTCTCCTTTGCTTATCCCAATCTGGATGAAATGATGAGGGCTGTAAATCTGTATATCATCTTCCCATTGTGGAATAGTACTTTGAACCTTGATAAAAATATCTTTATCAGATTCTTTGATCACCTTGGTCTTGAAGGTTTTAATTGCCTTTTTGAGCTCTTTGGGAAAGAGTTTGATCTCAAGAAGGTTGCTACTGGGATAGATAGTTCTAACCAGTCCGCATTCAAATGCTTCCAAAACCTGTTGGGGATCTGCATTTTTACAAAAGTTATAATAACTAGTGTATTTATTATCGGTGGTGAAGTAATGTTCATCCACGAATCTTGCTTCATCGGCCTGTCGGGCTGCTGAAAACATGAATAAGAAATCGCTCTTTCTTAATTCATTTTTCTTGTTGTCATCTTTAGGAGACACATTGTTGCGAGGTAGTAATCCAATGGTTACTTTCTTGCTTTTGCCTTTGACAAGCGCCGCAACAAATGTATTTGGCCTGAGTGTATCTGCATCAGAGATTAATCTGAGTGGAGACACCATTTTTTCTCTGCAATAGATATCTGCAGATGTTTTGGCTTCAAGAAATCATTTATATTTCTTGTGCTTTACGTCGGGAACTCCTTTACTAGCCTTTTCAACTATGTTCCACGTCTCGTAGATCCCTGCATTAGGACCGTTAAACACAACATAGTATGCTTTTGAATTTGTTGGAAATAAAATTTCCTCTGACGATTTCTCATCAACTGGAGATGATCCAGATTTTTTAGGGATTTGAATTCCCATTCCGTTGGGCCTTAGATTTAAATCTGAAGGTTTTATCAACGTTGTGGAGGTCTGTACCTCAGTTTTATCTTTTGGCAAGATAATAGCCTTCAACGGATTTGTTGTTTCTTTACCGGGAGCCGTACCCTCCGGAATAGCTGAATCTTTGCTCAATAAAGAGTAAGGAGATTCAAATTCCTTTTGTTGTTCGTCTCTTTTGAGAGAGACTACAAATTTGATCTGGCATCTAACCAGCTCTAGTTCTTGAATAAGAACCATTTCTTTCAGCCGAATCTGTTCTAGGCTAAGCATTTGAATGCCTATTTGAGGTGAAGGAGGATTTTGTTGGTGTATACTCTCAACTCTCAAACGCTCAATTTATAGAAGTGCAGCGGCATCTTCTTTATGATTATCCAATAGGAATGCTACAAGAGTCATCCTACTATTGGTCTTCATATCTTTCCCTGTTTTTAGAGATAAGAACGTATTCTTGCTTTTAATCATTCCAGTATTCTCGTGTCAGAAAATCTGCTAATGAATTTTTAACTTCATCAATATGTTGAATATCGAAAGAGTAGTGGGAAAGCCATTGTTGCCAGCGAACTAGTCTTCCCTGTTTATTATCTCCCTGTATCTTAGTATTAATAAAATAAGTGAGATTTTTATTATCAGTTCTAACAAGAAATTTAACCGGGGTCAAATATACTGATAATTTTTCTATTGTTCTAATGACAGCTAAAAGCTCCTTTTCATTAGAATGATAGTTCTTTTCAGATAATTTAAAACTACCTGAAATGTACCTGCATACCGGTTCTGATATTTTACCTTCAGTCTCGATAGAGGCCTTGAGGACACCGCCCCAATAATCATTAGACGCATCAGTCTCTATGATCATCTTGTCTTCTGGGTTCGGGAGATAAAGCTTTGGAAAGCTCTTTAGATTCTTTTTAATTTTTCTCATGTAATTAGAATCTTCTTCATTCCATTCCCATCGAACTTCTTTCTTAAGCTTTACCTGCAAAGGTGCTCTTATGGCGGCAAGCTTAGGAATATAATCAGAGGCATAGGTTAAAATACCTAGAAATCTCTGTAATTGTTTCTTGTCTTCAAGTGTATCTGGGAACTTGTGTATGTGTTCTAAGATATGTGCTTGAGGAGTAAGTGTACCTTCGTTGATCTCAAGACCTAAGAAATTAATCTTAGTTTTGAACAACTGAGCTTTTTTCTTACTAAGTATAATCCCTAAGGACTTACACTTGTTAAGTACTGCTGCGACGTGCAACATATGTTCCTTTTCATTGTTAGAGAATACAAGGATATCATCAATGTAAACACAACAGAACTTACTATAATTATTGAATGCGGTTTGCATCCATCTTTGAAATATGGAAGGTGCCTGTTTTAGTCCAAAAGGCATAACATTCCATTCATAGTGTCCCTGGGGACACGTGAAAGCTGTTAAGATCTTTGATTCATTGTTTATTAGGACTTGCCAAAATCCAGACTTACAATCAAAAGAACTAAACATCTTTTTTCCTCTAATCAACGATAATAATTCGTTTCTATTAGGGAGGTTATGGGAATCTCCTACGGTAGCATTATTCATTGCTTTGTAGTTTATTACCATACGTTTTTTACCACGCTTTTGCTCACCATGATTATTAACCATAAAGGCTGGAGCCATATGTGGTGAATTACTAGGTCTAATTAATTTGAGATCTAATAATTCTTGAATTTGTTTTCCAAATTCTTTTCTATCCTCAGGACTGTAAACCATTGGTTTAACTTTGATTACCACTTTAGGATCTATTAGTTTGAGTGAGGCTGTCATCCATTTCTTAGTCTTTAAGGGATCTAATGGATTCTCAGAACAAACTGTTTCTAAGAGACTTTCTATTTTTGAACGTTTTTCTAATTCAAAATGATAGTCTTTAGCTTCGTTTCGACTTTTAATTCGACTTTTAATAAGTTCTCTCCCCCTCTCTAAAAGAAAATTAATTTTTTGGGGACTTATATTAACCGCTGGTGGAGGTTGTTTTTTAGAGCGTTTTTTCATAGCATTTAAAAACCTTGTTGTTCCTACCTGGTAGGCAGTTTTTAATTTACTAATAATAATGGGATTATTATCAAGAGTAAATATA
>JAPKLX010000204.1:214895-236468 GCA_026898415.1 Leonotis leonurus | reverse complement strand
TGCAACTCCGGGTTTGATTCATCATTGCTGGATCTCGGCTCATCACTCCCCCCCTCTGAAAGTGAGTAGAGTACTTACCGAAGATACTGGGTTCTTTAAACCATTCTTCGCTGAAATCTTTGCTTAATCCGAAAAAGGATAGCAGTTTGTAGATTCCAAGTAAAGTTCTTCCTGCAATCTGGTTAAGATTATTAGTGGAAGAAATAATAGCAGAAATACGATTATTACCTGAGAGGCTGCTGAAGAGATAACTCTTCTTTTCTTGTACATCTCCTTCCTCAAGGCGTTTGAGGCTAAGAATCTTTCCTTTCTTATAAATATGAGGATAATCAATGTTAGTCATATTTAATTAAGAAGTTCTAGTTTTTGACTTAAGTCGTCAATCCTAGTGGAAACATTTCTGAGAAGATCTCTTTCAGAGGGTTCTCCTATCATTAAGGTTTTTCCTCTGAAACTCATTCTGGGTTTTTCTCCCATTAATGGTTTATTCCTAGCAATATCTATTGCCCAAGAATTTTCTAGAGGACTGATTTCAGAGAATTGTTTCTCTTCTACAGATCCTATATCAGAGAATATATCTTCTAACTCAATATATTCTGATTTTTTGTAATCTATGCTATGATGACTGTTGGTCAAAGCATAAGCTACAACATATGATATACTGAAGACTTTGTCTCCTGCATCCATAAGGTTCTCTCTTTCGAACTGATGTACAAAAGACAAAACAGTGTCTAAGTTCTTAGTGTCAAGGCTAAGTCCAAACTTAGGGTAGACTGAGAACATAAATTTTTGGTAAGCTAAATTTCCTCTAGCTGCACCCAAAATACAGTCTCTTCGATCTTTGATTCTGTTATCTATTAAGGCCATCTTAATAGGTGAATCAATTCCTTCTTGAAATTCAGATTTTAACAAAATCTTTACAGCACCTAAATGAACTGTACTTATTGTTGATCTAATCTTAGAATCAATTTTCATCAGATTTTTCCTAATCTCTTCACGATTTATGAGGGATAGAAAAACTGAACCTTTCGTATCTTTTATATCAACATGCATTTCTTTTGTGCTGACAAAATAAAAGATGTTATTCTTTCTTTTCAAGATATTCAAACTAAAAGGAATTTTAAAGATTTTTTCTTTCTTTAAATCTAGTTTTAAATTCTTGATTTTTGAAAGCATTTCTTGCTTTACCAAGAAGCTTCCCTGAAATCCGCTTTCATTTTCAGAAAACTCAATTTCAAAATTATCTTGTTGTTCTTCAGAGATCTGAGAATCATCAAGATTTTCTTTTTCTTTTCCTTTTAAAAAACTCATTTTTAAAAGTGATTTAACCAAATAAATGGCTCTGATACCCTTCTTCTGATAAGCTGAATCCACTGATACCAAATAAATGGCTCTGATACCAGCTGAACCAGGGATTGTTCTGATTCATTTATTTGGTGACCTTACCAAATAAATGGCTCTGATACACTATTATGACAAAGAGATCAAGGCCATTACTTCTGATAAGCTGAATCCACTGTCTCGGCTAAACATATCTAACCTTTAGTCCTTCAATCTCTCTGAGCTCCGAGCTTCAAAGAGTTGACTTAGCTGGAGTTGCAAGGCTTCAGTTACTAACTAGGTTGGATTGATTAGCCTACTAAGACTTCCTAACTAGATTGGTTAGGTTTAATAGAGGAGCTCGCCTAACAAAGACCAAGAATCATCATAAGAGAAGCAATGAAGAATCATAATGAAATAGAATTGTAAGGTGGAACTCCAAGAACAGAGAGGCCCTGTCAAAAAAGGAACTTTCTTATGGCGATAGATGAATTGTGGCGAACTACCAATTGATGTGGAAACAGCCGTACATGATGGTTCATAAATGAAGCTAAGACAGAACTCCCCCTTCTGTCTGATCAAGAGAAGCAAATCCCTATTCTGTTTATGAACGAAAGGAATCTCTAAACCGAAACAAAGATGACAGCGTCCCATTCGGAAAGCATTCCCATGGAATATGAATGAAATCACCATTTACTTCTATTAAAGAATCGAATATGAACCAACTCTTGCTAGTCTTTCTCGCACGACCTATTGATGAAGCTATTTTTTTGAGGGAACAAAATCTAGTTTCTGCATACCAACTCTTAAGGAATGAAACGAGAGCAGGTGCTTGAGCAAGTGGTAAGGAAGGACTTCTCTATAGGCTTTGACACATTAGGAGCTAATGGGGAACGAATTTCTCATTAGGAGAGCTATAGCCGTAAGCGTATGATATTCCATTATCTTGCACTAGATATACCCTGTCTCAGGATCTGACATATGTAGACTTTTACCCATAGTAGATCTTTCAAGGTGCAGTTATGATCTCCTCTTGCTACAAAGATAGAATGTATGAAGAGTATCCGCACTTACCCCCATCTTTGGAATAAGTCAATTGCTCGGAGGACATGGCCCACCACTTAATGCTTTCCATGTGGGAAAACAAAGGCACTGAAAATCTACACCTTGGCGGAGAAGGCTTTCAGACTTGTTGACCGTCCACGCGCTAAGAACCAAGATGGTGGTGCCCACACTTAGCTTACATACATCTGACGTGGCTGTATTGAAAATTAGGGAAAGGTTGACTTTCAATACCTCTTGCCAAGACGACTTTTCCAATGTCGATCATCTAAATTGATTCATTCGTTGAAAGCGAAAGGGGATATTCTACGATCCCATCCGAAGATGCCTCTAGGTGAATGCTTAAAGGACCGAATGAATCAATTTATTCATTCCTAACTACTTGCTTCGTAGAGCAACCATTCATGCAGACTAAACTCAAGAAACTTCGGTAAGTCTGGGCCAAATTCGTTTGGCCCCACCTCTTCGCCCTCTGTGAACATGAAATTCGATGATCAAGTGGCAGGTGGTCTAACTTTATTTATTGAATCCCCTATAATTATAATAGGGCCAACCAATTCCTATAGAAAAGTGATCTGTGGATGTCTCCCTTCTGCAAGAAGCCTATTGGCTATGGTCTCGTTGATGGTTGTGCCTATCCGACTCCCTCAAAGTCTAAGCTGAACTTGTCTAATAAGGACGGCGTAAGCTTTTTTATTAGTCTATTAGTAAGGCAAGGGTTATCTGTCTATTAAATAAAAAGATGCTCCTATAGTTAGGAACCGCTTGAAACCTTAATTAGTGGAGTTGATCGGTACCCAACTACTCCTAGAGATTGAGATCCTTGGGACCATAAGTAGTTTACTCAAAGGTTGTTGTTTGGTCTGGACAGGCTCCTCGAGCAGCTATTCGTTGATAGTCAATCATAATATGCCATTCGATGAAGCGGATTCTCCTATTGCCCCCTTCAGCCAGGAGCTATTCTTTCACAAAGAGCTTCTCCATGCACAACATATTATGATTGCGATTTTTGTTTTCTATCTAAGACCGGTTAGGGCTACTGGGCATTCCTCTAAAGCCAGAGTAAATTGCCTCAAATCTTCTTTAGATGAGACCCCATCGTGATAGAAGGATCGTTATGTAGCAGCGGGTAAAATAGCATCCGCACATGGTAAAGACCTATTGCGGATAAAATAGGGGTAGAAGACCTATTGCGGATAAAATAGCATCCGCACATGGTAAAGACTCCTCCAATGCCAAAGCTCCATCCCTCCCAGTTCGGTGTGATTGCTATTCCATCTTATTCTATTGAATTTGAAGCCATAAAGTAGAAGGTGAGATTCTATATTCTATAGCCTATGCGTCTGCTTCTGATGAGATAGAAGTAGCAAGAACAAACAGTGATGGACTATCGGGTTATAGGCAAGAACGATTAGTAGCGGAACGTATCGAAGAAAGCAAGTCAGACTAATTAGTCTCATCCTTCCTTTTTGAATTCTATGACTAATGTCTGCTTTCCAAAACGTTACTTTGATGCTCCACATGGGTAAAAATACTCTATATAATGTGTCACAATTGCTTGACTTAGATCATCAGGATATCGATCATTAAGTGAAGTGGTAGTTCGCCGGTGACGAGAAATCTTCCACGTTAGCGTGCCTTTAAAGGGGGCCTCTTGTTCATCCTGATTCCCAAGAGTTCGCGCTGACACTTCATGAAAGAGAGACGGATATAACTTACTTAGTCTCTGATACAACTCCGGTTGTTTATTGGTATGGTCCATAGCGTAGGTGTTGACTTCGTTAAACCGGTGTACTCGGCTTTTCTTTGTCTTTGCGCAAACTGCCCTTTGTCTAAAGATGTGGTGCCACGATATATTCGATTTGAGAGTACGGGGTATGCAGGCTGAGAACTATCTGGTGCGGGAGTAATCCTGAATGCTTGGTTGAGTATTATATCGCGCATAGTAAAACAGACGTCCATATGACTATGTGTCTTGTGTGCTTATTAGTGCGAAGGTTAGGCGGACACGTAAAACATCCGGTGTCAAGTCGAGATATGAGTGTATAGGGGCGCCAGACTCCCTGTGCTGTGATGGGTTCTGCCATGTGAAAGCGGTGAACGACTTGTTCTTCTTTGAACGACGTAGCAGCTCTTTCAAGAATTATTGAATAAAAGTTAGAAAAGTGCCTCAGACTCTGTCTTAGCCCTACTTCCTTGTTCTCATCTTCATCCCTGACTATATAAGTAGTCCGTCTTCCAAACCCGAACCAGCTGAAAGTAAAGTAAGGAAGGAGCGATGTAATACCTCAAATTTTCCTAATCCGATTTAGATATCTTACTATGACTAATTAAGGATTTTAGGAAGAGACTAGACCCTATTAGAACCTACCATGTGAAATTGGCACCCGGTAATACTTTTTTTAGCATTTCTTTAAAAATTGAACTTTTCATGCATAAGTCAAAAGCATGTCAATATTATACTCATTTTGTAAGGTTTTTCAAAAGAAAAATATTGGCACTAAGTTTTCTCAAAAAGGAGTTCGTACGTAACTGCTACGAATTTTTAAAGTTTAAGCACGTCGTATAAAAATTAGTTTTTCCATGCATTACCGAAAGTATATCATTGTGTAGAGTATTAAGAAAGGGAGATGTTGACATTGAGTATGCTCGAAAATGAGATCGTGTGTAGAAGTTACGACGTTTTAAGGTTTAAGCATTAATAATAATAATATAATATAATATAAAAAAATAATAAAAAAATCAAATCTTTACCTATAAATAAGGGGTGGTCAACGAGAGCAATTGCTCATTTTCAAAGAAGCATTCCTCCTCCTGCAGCTTCTTCTTCTCCTTTTCTTTTCTTCTTCTTTATGTTATTTTTAAGTATCGAGGTTCTGCAAGTTTGAGAATCGAGGATCGGATCTAGTCAAGGTATGTCAGGGTAAGGTCGAAGATTGGCATGAGGCTAGACAAAGGTGGCTCAGCCGCCGTCGAGTCTCCGCCGCCATTGTTCCGATACCGTTATTTTCATTCTTTCTCCTCCGTTCTCTTCTTCATTCATTTTCCTTTTCATGACTATCGGTCTATCAGACAGCTAAGGTCCCTTAAGGTTTTAAGTTTCTGACCATAAGATTCGTTACTCTGCCGGATTGAATTTTAGATTTGGATCCCGGTTAGAATCAGCATGTCATGATTTGTTGCATAATCTCATGTTTTCCTAAAGGAAAAATATTCACGGTCTATCATTTTTTAATAAAATTTATAGTGCATGTAGAGAAAAAAATAGAGGATTTTCTGATAGTGGTTTCATTAATTTTCATCGGTCCAATTTTCATAGATCTGAAAAAGACTATGAATCTTCTCGAGTAATCTTTGAGGTAAAGTTGTGTATTTTAAAAATATTTTTACATATTCCAATAGAGAATAACGCCCTTAGTATTTTTGCCTTCTGGGACAAGTTGATTTGAAAAGGCGGGTATTGCCAAACTGTCCTTAGAAGACTTAGAAAACCATCGGTTCCTCGTTTTCACTTTATTCGCGTTACGTTTTGGGATTTGAGGCCAAAAGTTGTTCCGTATAATTGTCAGGTGCTTAAGATTGCGAACGAGACGTTTGACTGATTTATGGTTATCACACGGTATTAGTATACTTATAGGTGGGTGTTATATATGTTGTCAAAATATATTTTTGAGTTATTAAGCTCTGATATTTATGAAAATCAAAATGGATGTCCATGTTAAAATGTTTTCCTCCTTATTGGATAAGTGATCCCTCAAGCATGACGATCGGATCATGTGCTATGTTAGTATATACGTGGTTTTATGTGGGCTGTCCCCATATGAGTGAAGTCAGTTTGGGTAAAAGTTCCCTACTGATGAAGGACATAAATGATGGACCTCTATGGGCTGTCCCCATATGTTCATAGAAGGGTATCTAATGCGAATATTGAGCGAAGGAAAATGAGATCTCAATGGTTTTGGTATGCATAGAATCTTTTTGTTTTAAAACTTTCTATGTGATACTGTGCAAGCATGGATATTCCTTTTCAGAAAATGATTTCACAAAAGGTTTTTAAATGGCATAACCCATGGGGTACATTCGTACTCAGCCCTGGAAAATGTTTTCAAATTATTTTGCAGATTGAGCGGTTGGTGGTGTCGTGCGAGGCTAAGGAAAGGGTTGTTGCAAACTGTCATGTTATGTATTCCGCTGCCAAGCTCATGTGCGTTTTCAGTCTCTGATTTGTCATGTTATTGGCTTCATGAACATAAAATGATTTATTGTTCCTTCACGAGAATTACTATTGTCTATTACATGCATTCATGTACATATGAGAGCTTAGAAGTAGTCGGCCCCTTTTGGACGCTCAACTCGTTGACCCCTTGTGATGTTGTCGTGTAACACCGACCACACTTGGCGAGTCGGGTGAGTGACTCCTTTTGGCGAGCTAGGCTCACTAACCTCCGCCCTTTATTGACGGCTCCTATTGGAATGATTTCGCCGCTTGGGATTCTGGATTACCGCTCTCATGTAACGAGCTATAATCTTCAACCTCGTCTTGCATTGCATCTCTTTGCATCCAATTGTACATTGATCATGACATCATTGTTGACTATATCTACTGGTGGATTTATTTGTCTCTTCCCCCATTCAGATTAGTCCTAATTATAAACGAGTTACTGTCCATTTTTCAAGGATAATTCTTCCACCATGATTATGTTCCATGTCCCCCTTTCTTCCCCGCTTCTTTTCTTTTCCCCCTGTCAAGCTCTGGCGCATGTGCCGTCCCTCGGGATCGGGGCGTGACAGTGTGACAGACCTGATCGATGATCAGATCGATATACAGTCTGTCCAGATAGATTCTCTCTCATGATAAACACTTAGTAGATAACAAGAGTGATCTTGTTGTCCAACAGAGCGTTGTGTGCGGAAATATGGTGGACTTAGTATGTGCTCTTTATTAAAAAACCTTTGAAAATCTTAACCAAGCCGCTTAACACAGTTGTTTTACGTTGATTGGGAAACCCCCTACGTCCACGGTCCAATACAAATCGGACTAGATATCCACTACTAAGATACTCTCTTCTTTATACTCGATGAGAACGAGCCACAAGTTTCAATCACAAACTGGTTGAAACTTATGCACGAATAAGGGTCATGTCCCTTTACAACTTATAGTATACAACTCCAACAAGATATCTTCACGTTTACCCACTAGAAAACTACTAGCTAGCGAAGCTATCTTCCTTCTTCTTCTCGATAAGATAGACTTGAATCGAGTGGTGTGATTTCGATCACGAACAGCTTAGAACACGAATTGGTATGTAGAAAATCTTCTCAAATGTAAGCTTCATAAGGTGAGTTGATTACTGAGCAGAGTAACAACTTAATAATGATCTTGAAGTATCCATACTTTTCCAATCTTGGTTCGAAGCTTTTATAGGTGTAGAATTTAAAATTCTAACCGTTGGTCTTGATTGGCTTGACGTAAATGTTGATTACCAATCAAGAATTCGAATCCCAGATTATCTCATCTTGCCTTGTGTGAAAGGTTGACTAATTCCTTGAAATATGGAAAGCAGATAGTGATTGATACTTCTTTCCCACTTCGCACAGTGATTGATTCTCCTTCCAAACCTGATCTCCAATAGATAAACTTTCCATATGAGATCTGCTGATGTGGCAAGGTGATTTGGATTCACGTAAGTACATCTGGACATATAATCGAATGTCAGATGACTGGGTTGATCTGGTACAGGCTAGCTCACTTTTTGGGAACGATTTGATCATAGCAGATTGACATCGATCTAGTCAAACATCATGTTGTTACAACAAAATGCTCCAAAGCATGGTTGCAATCTATGTGAAGGATTTCTCTGCAACCAGATCGAGTGGTGGCCATCAATCATATCATCTGCTTGCTTTGTATGCTCCTACTGATCTGGCTCTTTGAACAACACGAAAGCTAACAGAACGACATCTATAGGATTTAATCCATTACATTTTAAGTCATTCACTAACCTGGTCTACAATCATGTTCTCTATCAGATTCACTTTATGTGACAGTGATCTGGTACAAGTACAACAGATTGAGACCTAGCGAACAGAATTAAATCTAAGTGTGTTTCGAGAAAATATCATCAAAACTAAATATTGTGGGGTTACCAACAATTCCCCCCCTTTTGATGATGTCGAAACCACACTTTACAAAATAACCCTAATAAAGCATTTAAAACATGATCTGGTTTTAAATAACCAGAAGGGTTAATAAATCGTTATTAAAAAATAACGAACATAAATAATAACTTGGTTCTGGATAATGAGACTTTGTCATCAGATAACCCATATGTATATATATCAGATAGTATCAAAGTGGATTACAAAGAGTGTTCAAAACCAAATCAGAATAAGAAACATCAGATGGTAAAAGAGTAAAGAAACAAAGTAAACCATCTCCCAGCTCCTGCTTTCTTCATCTTCTCTCTTTGGGCGTCAGAGGTGAGCTGGACACTTTCATATATATCATCCCTGACTCTTGCATAGTTCGGGTCATGGTTATCAATCGTGTAGCCCTTGATCTTTTGCCACTTGATTAATATAATTCAGAATGTATGTCTTTTCTAGAATGCTGCTATCAGGAATTATAGGGCAGGCCATGTACTCCCTTGCGGGTGCCTAAATCTGGATTATAGCATTTTGGGCGGCCATCCTGATCCTATGTATCAGCTCTTTCTCTGCAAAGTTATCCATGTAACAATTGAAGTCTTCAACTGGAGTAGATTCTGAGTAGGTGGGTTCCTTCAAGAAGTATCTGTTCAAAATGAATCATTGCTTTATCAGCTCCCAATCCTTCTGGTACCCAAATATCCTTGGGCATCTTCTTCTGTAGTGAAAGATTCCATGCTGTAAATGGTTTCTTTTTCTTCTTCTTTGACTGAGGAGTGGCTTGGGATGATTGATGAGATTGTTCTAAGGTAGGTGGAGAGAGAGGTGTTTGATAACACATTTCTCTAGTTTCCCTCTCTACCACCTCCTTTCTTGTTCTGCTTGGTTCTTATAAAACCGTGCCCTAAAAACGGGATTACAGGCTTGCTCTCGGTTTATCCCAAAAATTAGTAATTCGGCGATTTGGTCGCCTTCATCAATGGGTTTCTTCCATTTTTCTTGTACTGCCCTTGGTTGCTGTTGATCTGGTTCAATCCTTGGATCAGCCCTTGGTGGAGTGTATGGCTTCTCCGTGACTGGTTGATCTGGTTTAGCACTTTGATCTGGATCAGCACTTTTGTCACCTTCTGGACCTTGATCTGGTCCTCCCTTGTTTACTTCATCTCGTCCTTTGCCATTGCCATCTCCACCTTTTCCTTCTTTAGTAGATCTTTCCCCCTTTTCGACATCATCAAATGCTGTCTTGATGAGCGTGCAGAGGGAATCGATCTCGGCCTTCATATCTTCAATCTTCTGCTCTGCATCAGCCTTGAAGTTGAGCAAGAAGTTGACATTCTGGTTGGTGGCGTCGAGCTTCTTTTCAAGGTATCAGTTCATTGTTGAGAGAGTCTTATGATATGTATCTTGCATGTCTTCGATCGTGCTGATTCTGGTGTTCTGATGATCAAGCTCTGCAGGAGTAGGATAGAGGAGATAATCCAGAACCTTCACTTGATGCTTTTTCCTTAATGTCATTAACTTTTCTTCTTCAAAATTCGCCATTTGAGCATGAATTTCCAGTATGTTGGCCTCTTTGATTTCTGCAGAGATGGAAGCAGATTGAGTTTTGACTGCTTCATCAATCCTCTCCTTTTCTTTGGCTAACATATCTGTGACCAAAGCCTGGACAGTCTAGACTTTCTTTTCCACAGACTCCAGCTTCTGGTTTAACTTCTCTCTCGCAGCTTCAGCAGCCGCCCTGACATTGTCGATCTTCTTGTTAAGCTCTTTGGCTTTCTCTCGTAGCTTGCGGCGCGGATCGATATCCATATCGTTGATGTAGTCCTTCTGATGCTGGTTGAAATAAGCAAGGACTTGTGTAGCTTTCTCTTGGATGGTTTTGCATGTATCAGTCATCTGATCTTGAACTCTCAATGTGATCAAGTCATCAACCTATAAGTTGTTGAATGACTTGGTTTCTTTCTCCAGAAGTTCTTCCAGATCATAGAATCGGACATGCTTCTTCAACTTTTGAGCAACCTTTCGAGTGTAAATATCATTCGTGGGCTCTCCTTCAATAGATTGTCCCACTGGTTCTTCATCGACAGGGTCCAGATTGATGATGGGAGTTTTCTTCTTGCGCTTCTTGGGCTTCTCAGCCTCCTAGGTGGGTTGTTCTGTTGTTTGTGCTGGTTGTTCTTGGTGGGGTTGATCTGTTGGGATGGACTCTGATTGGTCTGCTGCACCAGATGTGCTGGGCTTCTCTGTGTAGTCACCTCCTTGACCACCCATTGCCACATTTGGGTTAGCTTCATCATCTGATCCTTTCACACTTGTATAAAAATCCTTTTTATCAGCATAGAAGGATTTAAGATCAATTTTTAGCAACCTAGCCTCATGCTTCATGATTGCGAGTATCTGCTGGTGGTATTCTGCTCTTACTTCTCCAGTTGTGTTAGCTTGGAGTAGACTCAGTAGGGTAGCTTCTTCGTTCTTCACAACTCTTCTATCGATCTGGTTTGAAGTAGAGCATCAAAAATGTACTACTCGCTGTCGTTGACCAGCAAGTATAGCTTAATCGTGGTTGCGCCATAGCTCTTAGGGAGCAGATTGATTCCTCGAAAGTCATTGAGCACAGAATGATCTGCCTCATTCTCCAGCAACTGAATCACCTCTGCAGCCTGCTTCCGCCTTTTTTCCTCCTCATCCTCTTCCTCCTCCTCACTGATCCTCTACATATGATCTGGTGAAGGAGTACATGTTCTGGCAGGTGAAGATTCTTTGTCCTGGTTGGGATCATAGCTGGATTCTAGTTCCACAAACTGAGGGGTCTCAGTGGCCAGTTGGGCTTCCTCAGCTGGTTGTGGAATAGAACTTTCTGGTTGAAAAGTTTCCTCAGGTTGGTGAGTGACTGTCTCTGGTTGAGACTCTTCAACTGGGGGTGAAGATATGTGGACTTTCCTCAATCTTCTTCTCTTTTGCTTGGGTTGTTGAGCGGTGGTGGAGGTGTCTGTATCGATGGAACTTGCTATCTTGGCACGTTGCTTTCTCTGGGTTGTCTCATTCTGCACTTTCTCCTTGGATGCATTCTCATTCTTCTCAATGCCTTTGGTGGGTGGCACCCAAATAGAGTTAGAACTCCCCATTTCCATCAGTGCTTGGAGATGGACTTCATTAGAATCTTTGTTGAAAAGTGCAGGAGTTATTCCCAGGGACATCTCGATCTGATGTTTGTCCTTGGGAATGGTCAACCTTGGATTGAACTCCACCATTGCGTTCTCCCATACTTGTTGCTTGAAGAACTTCTCCACCATGAAGCTTATTTTGGTGGAGTGCCTCAAGTTTCTCCTTACTTCCACTGACACAACATTGCTCTTGGCATCCCTGGTCCACTTCACAAGTCTTGCTTCCTTTGCCAACAAATCGAACAATATCCTGCTCCAGTTGACCTTCAAATTTAGGACTACTGCAATCATGGTCCTAAATTTTTCCGGGGTGACCTGGTCATATGACCCACTGTGAGTCATAAAGATGAACTGGATGAACTCAAAAACCAGTTTGTAGACTAGTTGAAGCAGTGCCCTCTGGAACATCTTCCCAGTTTAGGAAATAGGTATCACCATCACTTGTTCCATAACTTCTTGAAGCTGTTCAGCAGTGATCTCAGATAGATCCATGCCTTCATCTTTCAATCTGAATGCTTGGTTGATCATGGCAGACACATCATAAGTGGTCTTGCTCGTCCTATCACCAATGGGCATCAGTACATTGGCTTCATGGCCATCCTTCTCATCGTGCCATGTAAGGTAGAAAGTGACAGCTTGTTTGGCCAAATACATGTTGGGATGAACAGTCACAATATTATGGAATCCTACAAGATTGAAATCCAGCAGTGAATAACTTATAATCACCATATATGAAAGCAAAACATATCCCCTATCTCAATTTTGAAATAAAAACTTGAAGAACACAAGGATATATATATATATAACCAGAAATCCAAAATGCAACATATAAAAGAATATCAAAGAATATATTCTAAACATGTTTCTAGACATAATAATCTCACCACAGTAAATCAGAAAATTCTAACTTAAACATGCTTAGCAAGTTATAACATGAAAACTATAAAAACCTTTGCAGCGCTTGAAAACTGCGAAAATTTCTTCCAACTGTTGGAAGCCATGGGTTTCGTAAACAGCGAATGGTTCAAGTGAGAGGTACTTCTGAATCTCAGCAACGTGTTGCAAAAATAGAGATGATTGTGGTGCCATTTTCGAAAGATTATAAGAGTTTTGAGAAAGCTTTCAAAGGAAGTTGAAGACTAAAAATGCTTAAGTGTTTAGAATGTGAAGGAGTGCTCTGTGAGTTGAAAGTGTAAGTGAACAGTTATGAGCATGTATGACACATATATATAGGAAAAAATTCAACAGCTGAGATGAAAGCGATAAGAAGTTTAAGGTTTGATGAAAGTCTCTCCTTGCGTTTGATACACGCGCTAGATCCCAAGGTTGTAGGATGGAGTGTGTGAATCTTTCTAACCACTGCAACTTTCTTTTTCTTATTTTGGTAAAGATATTCCTCGATCACAATTACCAAAACTTGTACTAATCATCACAATTATGGAAGATTTAGCAAATCTATGTCAGAAAAATCACTTTATAGACCATAGTTAGAGCGGTAATTAAGTCAGAGAAACGATTCTAATTTCTGAATTCCCCCTTGACTAAGTAATCTTTATTGGAAAAATTTCCATGTGGCATAGCTTAATCTCATCCAAATTCTGACACGTGTAAACTGTCAGTCTGGTCTTCGCTCTTAATATCATCTGATTCTCACTTCTATCTGGTATCATCTAGTATCATCTTCTTACACCATCTGGTTCTCATGAACTAAGTTTTGATCTTGTTCTCATAACTTCCATATGTTGTTGACTGTCAATCTGGTTGACGATCTGCTTCTCACGATCTCGATGGTGATTTGTTATAATTCACTCTGTTCTTCATGGACTACCACAGTTAGTGATCTGTATTTCTGCTATATGATCTGGTCTCAATGATCTAGTGTCGGTCTAAGTCTTTCTTCTAGGTTTAGCAACCCTAGCTTTCCACATAGCATCTTGAATCTTTCTTCTAGTAGTGCTTTTGTCAATATACGCTCGTTGAACATCTGTGTGTATCTTATCGATCTGTACATACTTCCTTTCTATATGATCTCTTATAAAATGATGTCTTACATGAACATGTTTGCATCATGTATGTAGAACCGGATTTTGCATTATAGCAATAGCACTCGAGCTGTCACAGAATATAGGTATCTCCTTTACATCGATCTCGTAGTCATACCAGAGTATTTGTGCAGAACAGCTTCCCGCGGCCATATATTCTGCTTCAGTTGTTGATGTAGCAACAGATGTCTGTTTCTTTGAAAACCATGAGATTAGCTTGTTTCCAAGAAACTGACAGGTTCCAGATGTTGACTTTCTGTCCAACTTGCATCCAGCATAATCTGAATAACCTGTTAACTCGAAGTTGTCTTCACCTGGATACCATAGTCCAATGTGTGTTGTTTCTTTGAGATATCTAAGTATCTTCTTGGCTGCTTCCATGTGTGACTCCTTGGGGCAACGCCTGGTATCTAGCACATACTCCAACTGCAAAAGTAATGTCAGGTCGACTAGCAGTTAAGTATAGTAGTGAACAAATGATACCCCTATATTGAGTTATATTTGTTGGTTTTCCTTCTGGGTCTGGATCTATCTTCCCATTGGTTTGCATTGGAATCTTGACAGGTTTACTATCTTTGACTCCAAATTTGGTGATCAGATCATTGATGTACTTCACTTGATTAACAAATATACCATCTGGTAGTTGTTTCACCTGCAAACCTAGAAAGAAATTCATCTCGCCCATCATGAACATTTGATACTTATTTTTCATAAGTTCAGCAAATTTATCACATAGATAACCAGATTGAGATCCAAAAATGATACCATCAACATATATCTGCACCAATAGGATATGTTCTTTGACTTTGATTATGAACAATGTCTTGTCAACAGAACCTCTTCTGAATCTTGATTCCAGCAGAAATGTTGATAATGTCTCATACCACACTCTGGGTGCTTGCTTCAATCCATAAACTACTTTGGCTAATCTGTACACCTCCTGGTCTGAATTGCCTTCTTCAAAACCAGGTGGTTGTTCCACATATACTTCTTCTTCAAGAATACCATTTAAGAATGCACTCTTGACATCCATCTGGTACACTTTGAATCTCTTATGCTGCATATGCTAGGAACAGTCTGATTGCTTCCAATCTGGCAACCGGTGTGAACGTTTCATCAAAATCAATGACTTCTTGTTGATTGTATCATTTTGCAACTAATCTGGCTTTGTTTCTGACAACTTCACCATTCTCATCTCGTTTTTTCTTGAATACCCATTTAACACCTATAACGCCCTGGTGTCTTGGTCTGTCTACAAGATACCAAACTTGGTTTCTCTTAAACTCATTGAGTTCTTCTTGCATAGAAATCACCCAATCTGCATCTTGTAGTGCTTCATATGCGTCAGATGGTTCTATATGAGATAAGTAACAACTTAGAAGTGCACTTTCTCCATGCATTCTACTGGTTTTCACACGATCTGATGGGTTTCCAACGATCTGTTCTGAAGGATGGTGTTCTTGTATCCACTTCCTTCTACTGGACATTTCTTCTTCTAATATCTCAGGTTATGGTTCTTCTGTTGGTTCCTCAAATTCAGGATGTGCAATTAAAGTTGCTTGGAAAGGATTTTCATCTTCTGGTCCTTCGGCCTCAATCTCTTGATTGTTGTTCTAGCTATTGATATCTCTGGATTCTTCAAGTTGACTCTGAGAAGGTTCAGCATCATCTGCTTCCACTGGTTCACTTTCATCTGGGGTTAATCTGGTCTGATCCAGATCAATGTGATCTGTTCCCCCTTGCTATGTACTGGTCTCAGCTACAGGTTGATCATTAATCACGTCTTCTTCTGTTGTATTCCAGATCAGGATATCTTCAAGCAGTATTCCTCCTAATCTCCTATTGTTAACCTGGTTGTGAACCTGTTCATCACCTACTTCACCGTATTCAAGAATAGCTTCATCAAATGCAATATGAGGTGTTACCTCCACAACATGAATTTTCTTATTGTAAACCCTATAAGCTTTACTAACATCAGAATATCCTAAAAATATTCCAGGGTTAGTTTTGCTATTAAAGGTTTTCAATTGAGATTTCTCATTATTATGAATGTAGCACATGCAACCAAAGGTACGAAAATACTGTATCCTGGGCTTTTTTTTGTTCTAGATCTCGTATGGTATCTTCCCATGTCTGAGAGTAATCATCGATCTGTTCTGTGTATAACAGGCCGTGTAGATAGCTTCTGCCCAAAACTTCTTTGGTAATCTGGTTGCATTAAGCATGGTGCGAGCTGCTTCCTTTAATAATCTGTTTCGTATCCCAACTACTCCATTTTGCTGAGGTGTTCTTGCTATAGATGTCTGGTGTGTGATACTCATCTGGTTGCAATATCCCTCAATCTTTTGGTTTAGAAACTCTGTCCCTCGATCTGTTTTGATTGTCACAACAGATGTTTCTTTTTGCTTTGAGATCTTGTTGAGAAAATTTGGCAGCTTCTCCAGTGTTTCTTTCTTCTTGAACAAAAAGATGACCCAAGTAAATCTTGAGTAATCATCAATGATGACCAGAGTATACTTTCTTCCATTGATACTTAAATGGCTTTACTGGGCCAAATAAGTCTATATGAAGTAACTCCAAAATTCTGGAAGATGAGTGAGTTGCTTTGCTGGTAAATGATGACTTAGTCTGTTTCCCAGCTGATACGATTCTCGATGGTGTGGAGAATCAAACATGCGAACGGAAGATTGAAAATAGTATTTGACTCAATGGAATATCCCAAAACCTTTGAATCTAACCCTAGAAGTGATATAGATCAATAAGATGCCTATATCTCAACGAGATAGTTGATGCAGCAACTCAGGCAAGATGAATGACACACAACGAGGGATGGTAATCTCGTTGATACGCCGAATGATAAACTCGTCTTGGCAAAACAAGAAGGAACTCGAAACTCTCAAGAGAGAAATAATACTCATGAAATTGAATAATGATCAAAGTCTTCTTCGTCCAATACATAATAAGCTTATATTTATAGGCGGAAGATAACTCCTAATCTATAAGGAAATAATCTGAAAAGGTTATCTATAAGGAAATAACTAAAAACCTATCTATAAGGCAACAAAGCCCATGTTAGTTAATTAACTTCGAGATCCAGCCCATTCGCCACAATAAGATTCATTATTCTTGGGCTGCTTGGTCCAATCTCTCCAATGGGCTTTGTGGAAAATTCTCGGTCTCATACTTCGTGGATTAAGCCCATTAAGCTCTCCTTGAACTTCTTAGCTCGAGCTCTTATGATTGGCCCAACAGGAACACGCACCGAGTCTGGAATCAATGAACCTTAGGTTGCACGGGTATTTTCTGCGTGCACTTTTTTTGACTTTTCCACTCGAGTAAAAACATCACAACCTCACAAACGCTCGTGTATCACTCGAGATGAATCACTCAGCACTCGTGTATCACTGAATAATATGACTTTTTCTGCACTCTAATAATCTCACTCTCTCTTGCCTTTTTCCACTCAAATTCTCTCTCATGGAATCAAATTCCCTTAATCTACCGCTTGAGTTCACCAACAACGCACCAATAGAACCAAACAGATAGCAAGGAATGTCCCGAGACACTACACAGATATTGAACCCAAAGAAATGTGCTATGTATAAATTTGCTCAACCCGATCAACACTATCCCAGGAGTCCAAAAAGCAATACGGGGTGCAACCGAAAAGTCAAAAAAAGTGCACGCAGAAAATACCCCAAATGACTACAAAAGGTAAGGATGAGAATGGACTAACTTGATTCCAGACCCGTGCAACCCAAGGTTCATTGATTCCAGACTTGGTGCGTGTTCCTGTTGGGCCAATCACAAGAGCTCGAGCCAAGAAGTTCAAGGAGAGCTTAATGGGCTTAATCCAAGAAGTATGGGAGCGAGAATTATCCACGAAGCCCATTGGAGAGATTGGACCAAGCAGCCCAAGAATAATGAATCTTATTGTGGCGAATGGGTTGGATCTCGAAGTTAATTAACTAACATGGGCTTTGTTGCCTTATAGATAGGTTTTTAGTTATTTCCTTATAGATAGCCCTTTCAGATTATTTCCTTATAGATTAGGAGTTATCTTCCGCCTATAAATAGGCTTATTATGTATTGGACGAAGGGACTTTGATCATTATTCAATTTCGTGAGTTTTATTTCTCTCTTGAGAGTTTTGAGTTCCTCTTGATTTTGCCAAGACGAGTTTATCATTCGGCGTATCAACGAGATTACCATCCCTCGTTGTGTGTCATTCCTCTTCCCCGAGTTGTTGCATCAACTATCTCGTTGGGATATAGGCATTCTATTGATCTATATCACTTCTAAGGTTAGATTCAGAGGTTTTGGGATATTCCATCGAGTCAAATACTATTTTCAATCTTCCGTTTGCATGTTTGATTCTCGACACCATCGAGAATCGTATCACCAGCTTGGCCTGCTTCACAAATATGATCCTTGTCATATACTTGATCTGGTAATCCTTCGACTAGCTTCTCTCTTGCAATTTTGTTGATTGACTTCAAATTGATATGGCTAAGTTGCTTGTGCCATAACCAGCTTGTCTTAGAGATTGTGTTAGTAACTAGACATGTCTCGATCTGGTTTGTCCATTGCACAATGTACAATTTGTCCTGCAATTTCCCGGTAAGAAGAGTTACATCTCCTTCCTTGTTTTTCACAAAACAGTTGTTAGCATCAAAGACAATATGATTTCCATTAGCACAAAATTGACTAACTGAAAACAGATTATGACTAAGACCCTCCACATAAGATACATTAGTGATGGTGGTCTTGCCAATTTTGATATTACCATATCCTCTGGTATAACCTTTTGAGTTACATCCAAAGGTTATATGTGGTCCTTCTCTTTCCACATAATCTGATAGAGCATTCTTGTCACATGTCATATGTTTTAAACATTCACTATCAATAATCCAGATTGTTCCTTTTGCTACTTGGCTTCTTCTTGCAGTTCTTCGATCCTGCAATTATGAAGACTTAGCTACCCTTTCAACGAATGTGTGCTTGGTTAGTAGCAAATGTTCACTTAGGAACCCAGATTAGCTTATTGTTAGGAACACAAATATAACAAGTAATCTGTATTCCAGCATCATCTGTTCTTGATATAGCTTTGTAAACATATGGATGATTTCTTTATATGTTATTCCAGTTAATCTTTTTCTTCTTAATTGAAGGTGTTCTGGTAGAGGCCTTCTGCTTTTGGTCTCTATTAGTCTTGTTGGTCCCGAAAGAGGGTTTTGGTATATGGGGTCATACACCAAATACAAATTTTTCAGTTTACTTGACTATTTATTTAGAGAGATTAAACTTTCTGAAAAACAGATTGTTTGGTTGTGACAAACCAGATCGATCATGTTCTGTCCAGACAGAAACTGTAAAAACCCGAATAAAATAAATCCCTAATTATCGAGCTTAAGATATTTAGTTATAAATTTCTCTCCCGGAGATTTTTATTTTTATACATTTACGTATTATTGCTTAACTTCACGATTAAAATTTTTATACGTTATTACAAGAAATATTTAATTGCATTGCATTAACATCCATAGATTTTGATAATTTGTATGATTTTATTAAATAATTGTGTTCATAATTTTTTTTATGTGCAATTATCATGTCAATTTATTCCAACTTGTAATGCTTAGAAAATTTGATTATAAATGTGAATCTTAATAATCTATCATATGTGTAAATATTTACATAGATGGCTTGCATGTATAAGTGACATATATATATATAGGTGTATATATATGTGTGTGTGAATGTGTGTAGTGAGCATGTATTGAGGTATTACATAATATGTATATATGTAGGGGATTTATAATGTATCTATTATATGTGAAATTATCCAATAAATAACATATAATACACTGATACAAAATATAAATAAAAGATACTACAAATCATACATCTAGACTTCATAATTAGGATTTGAGGGAGAGATTTGTTGGGAAAGTAAATTTTTTTTTTCTTCCACACTCCAATCCGTCACCCTCTTCTCCCCATGCAAGAAAACCCAAAATCACACTCTTCTCCTATCTTCTTCATTCTCCAAGACACTCATTCACTCCTACAACTCTCACCCTACATCTCTCTCTCCCCACAACCTCCATTGACACTCTCAAGCTCAAGAACACATTCCTCCATTGTTGCATGCACACCAACGCCAAGCTTCCATCCTCCACCCACACCTAAGAGCTTCACCCCCATCCAAGCTACTGAGATAGGAAGAGGAAGAGCACTCCATCATCCATTATTCCAAGCTAGAGGAGGAGAATGATAGAATTTGAGGTATATCATATTTACCAACTTGTATTCTTGAGTTTGAGCTATAAAACCCTTAAGCCTCTTCTCCATTGACTTAAGATGGATTTTGTATGTTTTCTAAACATTTTTATATAATAAAGTTCAAATCTTTAAAGTTTTATGAGGAGAAACACGAAAGAGAAGAAATAGAAGTTTAGAATCTGCCGATGAATTTTTGATATAAGTTTCTGCATGTTTCGTGTTGTTTTACTTCTCCATTTGTTTTGAACATT
Source organism: Leonotis leonurus (assembly GCA_026898415.1). NCBI lineage: Eukaryota > Viridiplantae > Streptophyta > Magnoliopsida > Lamiales > Lamiaceae > Leonotis > Leonotis leonurus. The sequence goes on along the minus strand of JAPKLX010000204.1, from coordinate 216,197 downwards.
TTTATATAGAAACCTTGCTATGTTAAATATATGTATACAAAATTTCAGCTTATTCTAAGTTCGTTTGGTATTTTAAAAAAATATGTGAAATAGGCCTCGCAACTGTGAAAACCTGAAATTTTTGCATGTGCCATTGTTTTTAGATAAATTACTGAGCTAGCTTCGACATGATTTACTTCTCCCTTTATGATGAAAATTTATATGTAGATACCTTACTATGTGAATTACAATACTCTAAAGTTTCGTCCATTTTTATAATGTTTGTGATTTTTGAAAAATACCTGAAGTTGACTGTTTGAAGTAAAAATCCTTGTAAATGGTGACACTTTGTATCCTCGGTTATATGTAGAGTAATCCTACCAAGTTTTAGGGAAAAATATATTGTTTTGATATTTTTAATAAATCCTCCAAAAATGTTACACGAATCTGAAATGCTTTCTAACATAGCTGAACTAATTGTCTCCGTTAATAGGATTTTATTAATTGCCTTTGATTAAAATTTTTACAGAACGTTACTTACTATGTATTTATAATATCTATAAGTTTTCAACACTTTTAAACAAGTATAAGTATTTTTAAAGGATTTTACAAAATGACAGCCCGTAAGATACCTGTTTTTGGCAGATCTTAGTATACCTTGAATAAATTCTGCCTCACTTAATATTTTTGACTCTTGTTTTTTTTAAATGATAGACGACTTCAGTAGCTTTCTAGATTGATAAATTAGAGCTTCTAGTTATTTGTAAGTTGATAGTTATGACCTTTCAAAATCTACTGAATTACATGCACAATCTGCCCTAGACTTGTTCATGAGAGTATTGAACTTTCTTTACTTTAAATTATGTTATGTGTTTATTTTGCATCGTATTGTGATATGTTAGGTGTATATGATATATGTGACATAAATTCCTCGTATAATTATTTGATATAATTTTATTTTATGGGTTATATATATGGAAATTGTTAGGAGTTATCCCTTTAAACATTTGAAATTAAGTTATATGCTCATATGTACTTAAGTTGTTAATGATCTTAAACTTGATTGTATATGTTTATATGATTTATATGTCCATGAGCATCATGCATATCATGAGCATTATTTATAAAAAATATAGTTATATAATTAATAGCATAACTTATAAATATTTCTTATCAAAAACCCGGGAGTAGGAATAGAACATAGGGATGACTTGTACGATTAGCCTCCTAAGTTGAGACTTGTATTGTAGGTCCCGTTCAGGCTGATAAGTGACTCGTGCATTTTCCTGTTCAACTGATCCACAAGATTGAGGTGAGTTTCAT
>JAPKLX010000204.1:198790-214885 GCA_026898415.1 Leonotis leonurus | reverse complement strand
GGCGAGCTGGCGTTAGAGGTTGGTGTTGGCGAGGTTGTTCCCTCCTTAGAGCTAGTATTTCTTTTGATTCAAATGAACAAACCCCAAACTGTGCTAAGTTGAAGTTCCGCTGTTGTTAGTAAACTTTGTTGTGCCTTATATGGCTTGGACCTTATCTTATTTTTGAACTTTGAAAATGCTTTGATCTTCTTGAAAACTCTTAGTCTTTCTCAAGAGTTACCTTATTTAAATAGATCATTTCCAATGTCCTCATACATTGGAAATGTGGTACTTAGAGTGTCCTTGATCCTTATTGATATTATTTGCTTGACCTATTTCATCATAATTTTCCTTATTTATTTAAGTTAATATATTCGTCTCAACCCCGTCTTGGGGTCATGACAGAAACTCTCTAGTGAATAACACTAAGCAGAAATCAAGAATAATCTTGTTCTTTAGCAGAGCATTGTGTGCGGAATATGGTGGACTTAGTCAGTGCTCTTGATTAGAAAACTTTTTGGAAACTTAGTCAAGTATTTAACAGATCGATCAAAAATGCAGTATGAATGTGCAGATTAGTGAATAAAAAAACTAAAATTTAAAATGCAGAAAGTAAATAACAAAGCTGTTTACGTATTTCGGGAAACCCCCTACGTCCACGGTCCAATCCAAACTGGATTAGATATCCACTACTAGGATACTCTTCTTAATTATACTCGCTAAGAACGAGCCACAAGTTTCAAGCACAATCTATTTTGAAACTTATGCACGAATAACGGTCGTGTCCCTTTACAACTTATAGAAAACTACTGTAACTGGATCTCTTCACGTTAATCCACTAGAAGACTACTAGCTAGCGAAGATCTCTTTCCTTCTTCTCGATAAGACAGACTTGAATTGAGGTGTGATTTAGATCACGAACATCTTAGAAGACGATCTGGTGAGTAGAAACCTTCTCGAATGAATGCTTCAAAGAATGAGATGATTTCTGGGTGTTCTCTTCCAATATTTCTTCCAAGCTTTTATAGGTGTAGAATTTGAAATTCTAACCGTTGGGCTTGATTGGTTTGGAGTAAATGTGATTAGCCAATCAAGGATATTGAATCCCTAAATTATCTCCTCTTGCCTTTGGAAAGTTTGACTGAATCTTCAATAAATATGGAAAGCAGATCGTTGACAGGTACTACTTTCCTACTTCACATATGGATTGATTCTCCTTCCATATAAGTTTGGGATTCTTCATTAGTTAATATGACATAACACGCGATTTCCATTTGACTGATGAATGATCTGATAATATCTGGTTCAGCTTTAAACATCGATCTGGTCACACCAGATTGATATCGATCTGGTCACAATCGATCTGATCTTCAAAAAATATGTTCCAAAGCATGGTAGAATCTCTTGTGAGTGTTCTGTCAGAACTTTCGGAGTGACCATCTGGTTCATCATCTGCTTGCTTCAATCTGTTGGTGATCTGGTCCATGGAATATAGAGAAACAGAATGACTTCTATAGGGTGAGATCCTTTACATACCAAGTCATTTTCTAATCTGGACTAAGATCATTTTCTCTATCAGATTCACTTTATATTGTAGTGATCTGGTACATGTAGAACAGATTGAGATCTAACAAGACAAAATGTAATCTAAGTGTGTTTCGAGAGAACATCATCAAAACTTTAAAATATTTGTGGGGTTCCCAACAATTTCCCCCTTTTTGATGATGTCGAAACCACACTTCACAATATGACCCTAAGTAATCTTTTAAGATTTATCTAGTTAAATAACCAGAAGGGTTAACAGATTGTTATTAATTCACATAACAATCAAAAACAATAAATGTTTCTGGACAATGAGAATTTGTCTTCAGAAAATCCACATGTATATATATATCAAATGAGTACAGGTGGATCACAGGGAGATAGCAAAAGTAGGGCAACAATCAAAAAGAGAAGACAAATTAACTTAAAATATGACAATTTATGAAAACCATCTGGCTGCTCCTCCTTTCTTCATCTTTTCGCGTTGTGCATCAGAGACAAGTTGTATACTTTCGTAGATTCCATCTCTCACTCTAGCGTAGTTGGGATCATGGTTGTCAATCTTGTATCCTTTGATTTTGGCCAGCTGATTGATGTAATTTAATATGTATGTCTTGTCAGGGATGCTGCTTCCTGGAATCGTTGGGCATACCATGTACTCCTTTTCAAGTGCCTTTATTTGGATTTTAGCACTCGAGGCAGCCTGTCTGATTCTCTGTATCAGATCCTTGTCTCTAAAATTCTCCATATATCTGTTGAAATCTTCGTCTGGTGTAGACTCTGAGTATATAGGTTCCTTGAGAAAGTACCTATTCATTATGAACCCTTGCTTGATCAGCTCCCAGTCCTTCTGGTCGTTATCTGGTACCTAGATGTCTTTTGGTGTTTGCTTCTGCATGGACATATTGCATGCAGTGAAGGGCTTTTTCTTCTTCTTCTTTGACTGCATAGCAGATTGAGGTGACTGTTGCTGAGAACGTTCTGATGATGGCGGTGAGGAGAAGGTTGTCTGGTAAGACTTCTCTTTAGCTTCTTGTGCTGCTATCTTCTTCTCACGCTCTGCCTGTTGTTTATAGAATTGCGCCCAGAAGATAGGGTCATATGCCTGTTCTCTGTTGACTCCAAACAAAAACATCTCAGCTATCTGGTCTCCTTCATCAATGGGCTTCTTGCCTTTATCCCGAGTAGCAGTGGGTTGTTGTTGTTGACTTTGCTCTGGTTCAATGGTGGGATCTGCCCTTGGTGGAGTTGTGGGCTTCTCCATTGGCTTTTAAATCGGACCAGAGTGAGTTTCAGCAGTTTCTGTCACTTGATCTGGTCGTTCTGGTTCTGTTACCTGCTTTCCAGAGCCCTTTCCTCCTTTGTCAGTCTTAGATATTTCCCCCATTTCGACATCATCAAATATAGACTTGATGAGTGTGCGGAGGGAATCTATCTCAACCTTCATGGCCTCTATCTTCTCTTATGCGTCTTCCTTGAAGCCTAGCAGAAGTGTCACGGTCTGGTCTATAGCACTTAGTTTGCGTTCCAGATGGCTATTCATTGTGGCCAGGGTTCGGTCATAGGTGTTCTGTAGCTGAAGCTGCTGTCAAGCGTGTGTTCTGGTGCTCAAACTATGTTGGGTTGGGATAGAGCAGATCATCCAGTACATCTTGCTGATGTTCTCTCATGATATCCACAAACTTCTCCTTCTCAAAGGCAGCAAGTTGTGCGTGGATGTTAAGAATGGTAGCTTCCTTGACCTCAGCAGTGATTGTAGCAGCTTGACTGTCACTGCAGCATCACTAGTCTCTTTCTGTTTGGCCAGTAAATCAGCAACTAGTGTTTTAATAGCTTGGGTCTTCTGTTCCACTATCTCCAATCTGAGTGTTGTCTTTTCCTGACTTCCTTCTGCAGCAGTGCGGTCATCATCTATCTTCTTGTTGAGCTCCTTCTGGAGGTCTCTGATTTTTCTACGGATGTCTAAGTCCATGTCATTGACATAATCTTTCTGGTGCTGATTGAAATCAGTAAGAAACTGTGTGGCCTTTTCTTGGAGAACGTTGCAGGTATTGGTCATATGATCTTCAACTCTGAGTGTAATCAGATTGTTGATCTGGTAGTTGTTGAAGGTTTTGGTCTCCTTTTCCAGAATTTCTTCCATGTTGTAAAAGGTAATATTTTTCTTCAACTTCTGAGCTACTCCTGGAGTATACAGCTCATTGGTAGGCTCGCCATCAATGTGTTGACCAGCGGGTTCCTCATCTATTGGATCTAGGTGAATCATTGGTGTTTTCTTCTTTCTCTTCTTCGGCTGTTCTGCCCCTTGAGTGGGTGGCTGGCTGGCTGAATCTTGTAGAGATGAAGATTGATCTAGTTGATGTGTGGGCTGCTCCATCTGGATCGGCCATGTCCAAATCCTGATCAGCCTCTTCATCTGATCTTATCACACTAGAATAAAAGTCCATTTTATCATAATAAAATGACTTCAGGTTGATATTCAGCAATCGGGCCTCATGCTTCATCAGCGCGAGCATTAGATTGTGGTATTCTGCGCGCACTTCACTGACAGTGCATGCTTGTACTAAGCTCAGTAGTGTGGCCTCCTTCTTCAGTTCTTCCATGGATATGGTCTGGAGCAGAGCGTCAAAGATGTAGTACTCGCTGTCCTAGACCAGCAAGTAAAACTTGACTCTCTTTGTTGTTCCCAGACTCTTTGGAAGTAGATGAATGCCGGGAAAGTCTTGAAGCACAGAGTGATCTGCTTCGCTTTCCAGTAGGTTGATTACTCCTTCTGCTTGTCTTTTCTTTTCTTCTTCTTCATCTGCGGACTCAACTTCTTCCTCCTCTTCCTCACTGATTCTTTGCATTCTGTCAGGTGAGGGTGTTGCTGTTCTGGCCGGAGAGAAGTCTTTCCCCAGATTTGGATTATAACTGGATTCTAGTTCCACAAATATTAGCTCCTCAGCCTGTGGAAGAATGGGGTGTTCTGGTTGTTGTGCTTCCTCAGCTTGTTCTGGACTGACTCGTTCTGGTTGAGTCATTTCTGGTTCTGGTTGTGGTATGTCATCTGTGTCTTGTTGGAATTCTTCAATGGGTGGTGGAGAGTTATGTACTTTCCTCAATCGGCGCCTCTTCTGCTTAGGCTGGTGAGAGGTGGAAGTGTCTGTGTCGATGGAAGTTGCCCTCTTGGCAGGTGGTTTGCGTGTTGCTTTCTCCTTCTGCACCTTCTCCCTGGGTTCCTTTGCCTTCTGTTTTTCCACTGCTCTTGTTGGTGGAATCTAGATTGGATTGGAACCACCTATCTCCAATAGTGCAGCATGGTGCACCTCATCTGTAACCTTGTTAAACAAGGCTGGGGCGAGTCCCAACGACATCTCTATCTGGTGCTGATCTTTGGGGATGGTAAAGCGAGTGTTGAATTCTGTGGCATCCTCCCAGACCTGCTGTTTGAAGAACTTTTCTACCATGAAACTAATCTTGGTAGAATGCCTTAAATTCCTCCTGACCTCCATGGAGACACCATGCCCTCTGGTGTCTTTGTTGTATTTCACCAGTTTGGCCTCCTTTGCCAATAGATCAAACATGATTCTGCTCTAGTTAACTTTGAGGTTCAGAACAATGGCTGTGAGAATCCTGAACTTCTCTGGGGTAACTTGATCATAGGATCCACTGTGGTTGAGAAAGATTCTTTGAACAAATTCGAATATCAGCTTGTATCCAGGTTGGAGTAGAGATCTCTGGAACATCCTTCCCGTGTATGACATGGGAATTACCATGACTTTCTCCACCGCTTCCTGAAGTTGGTCATAGGTGATATCATCAAGTGTCATTCCTTCATCCTTTAGGCGGTATATGCTTGGTTAATCATTGCGATGACGTTGTAAGTAGTCTTGCTTATCCTATCGCCAATGGGCTGATACACATTGGCCTCGTTACCTTCCTTCTCATCTTGCCATGTCAAGTAGAACATGATTGCCTGTTTTACCAAGTACATGTTGGGATGGGAGAGAACAATATTATTGAATCCTACAATAACAAGGATATTCCAGTGGATATATAATCATCAGTTATGTGAGAATCATATCAGATATATTTAAAAAGAATGAATGACACAAGGATGAACAAATATAGCAGTTTATCCAAACAATACACATATCAAACAGATACCAATAAACAAAATTTTATATAATAGGGTATATATATACAGACACAGGACAAATAGTAAAACTCCAATAGATGTTATAAATAAGATGAAGAACTTTAAAAACCTTTGTAGCGCTTAACCATGGCGAAAATTTCCTCCAGTTTGCAAAAACCGTGGGTTTCAAAAACAGCAAATGGTTCAGGGGAAAGAAATTGCTGAACCTCAGCGACATGTTGTAGAAACAGAGAAGTTTGAGGTGTCATGATCAAAAAATAGTTTGGAGTTTTGAGAATAACTTGCGAAAGAAAAAGAAATCTGGGAATGCTTAAGTGCTTAAGGAAGAGTAGTGCTCAATGCAATGAAAGTGTAAGGTGAACAGTTTAATGCACGTTCGATACATATATATAAGAAAACAATCAACGGTTCAGATTAAAGCGATAAGAATTTTAAGGTTGGATGAGAATCTCCCTTTTTAGGTTTTCCCGCTTCAGCTTTCCATTTTGCCGCCTTGTGTTGCATTTGATGCACGCGCTAGATCCTAGGGTTGTAGGATGGAGCGTGTAAATGTTTTTATCCCCTGCAACTTTCCTTATTCTTTTTCTTGCAGAGATTTCCTTGATCACAGTTTCCAAAGGTGTGCTAATGATCATATTTATGGAAGATTTAGCAAATTTATGTCAGAAAATAGCTTTATAGACCGTAGTTAAGGCGGTAATTAGAGTCAGAGACTCTTCTAATTTCCAAGTTCCCCCTTGATTAAGTAATCATTTATTGAAAAATTAATTTCCAAGTGGCATGGCTGCTTCTCATCATATTCTAACACGTGTTATCAAGAACAATCTGGTATTGTTTGATTAGCACTATTTGAGTTATGCTTCCATCTGGTACTGTCTCCTCCTGTCACTATGTAGCAATCTGGTGTGCCCTTTTGCTTCTTGTCAATCTGGTTGACAGTCTGCTTTAGCACTTCATGCCTTGGTTTCAGCTATAAACTGTAACCTGGTTAGCGTAGTTAATGTTTCTGTTTTCATCAATCTGGTATTGACTTGATTCTTTCATCCAAGTTTAGCAATCCAAGCTTTCCACATAGCATCTTGAATCTCTCTTCCGGTAGAGCTTTTGTCAAGATATCAGCACGTTGTATATCTGTGTGTATCTTCTCGATCTGGATGTGTTTCCTCTCCACATGATCTCGAATAAAATGATGTCTCACATCAACATGCTTGCATCTTGTATGAAGTACTGGATTCTATGTTATAGCGATGGCACTTGAATCTGTCACAGAATATAGGTATCTCCTTTACATCGATCTCGTAGTCCTTCAGTTGCTGCTTCAACCAAAGTATTTGTGCACAACAGCTTCCAGCGGATATGTACTCTGCCTCAGTGGTTGATGTAGCGACATATGTTTGTTTCTTTGAAAACCAGGAGATTAACTTGTTTCTGAGAAACTGACACGTTCCAAAAGTAGACTTTCTGTCTAATTTGCATCCAGCATAATCTGAATCAGAATAGTCAGGTAACTCAAAATTGTCTTCACATGGATACCATAATCCAATGTGTGATTTTCCTTTAAGATATCTGAGTATCTTCTTGGCAGCTTCCATATGGGACTCCTTGGGGTTGGCCTGATATCTAGCACATACTCAAACTGCAAAAGTAATGTTAAGTCGACTAGCAATTAGGTATAGCAGAGAGCCAATGATACCCCTATATTGAGTTATATTTGCTGGTTTTCCTTTTGGGGCTGCATCTATCTTCCCATTGGTCTGCATTGGAATCTTGACAGGTTCACTATCTTTGACTTCGAATTTAGTGATCAGATTGTTGATATACTTTGTTTGATTTACAAAGATACCATCTGGTAACTGCTTCACCTGCAAACCTAAAAAGAAGTTTATCTCGTCCATCATGGACATTTGATATTTATTCTTCATTAGCTCAACGAATTTATCACATAGATAAGCAGATTGTGATCCAAATATGATATCATCAACATATATCTGGACTAAAAGGATATGTTCTTTCACTTTTATTATGAAAAATATCTTGTCAACAGAACCTCTTCTGAATCCTGACTCAAGTAAGAACGTTGATAGCGTTTCATACCACGCTCTGGGTGCTTGTTTCAAACCATAGACAACCTTAGCTAATCTATACACCTTCTGGTCTGGATTTCCTTCTTCAAAACCAGGTGGTTGTTCAACATACACTTCTTCTTCAAGTATTCCATTTAGAAATGCACTCTTGACATCCATCTGGTACACCTTGAACCTCTTGTATGTTGCATATGCTAGAAACAGTCTGATTGCTTCCAATCTGGCAACTGGTACGAATGTCTCATCAAAATTAATGCCTTCTTGTTGATTGTATCCTTTTGCAACTAGTCTGGCTTTGTTTCTGACAACTTCACCATTTTCATCTCGTTTGTTCTTGAATACCCATTTCACTCCTATTACTCCCTGGTGTCTTGGTCAGTCTACAAGGAACCAGACTTGGTTTCTTTTAAACTCATTGAGTTCTTCTTGCATAGCAAAAACCCAGTCTGCATCTTGTAGTGCTTCATAAGCATCAGATGGTTCAACACGAGATAGATAACAACTTAGAAGTGCTCTTTCTCCATGCATTCTTCTAGTCTTCACACGATCTAATGGATTCCCATCAATCTATTCTACAGGATGATGTTCTTGTATCCATTTCCTTCTGCTGGACATCTCTTCTTCTGATATCTCAGGCTCAGGTTCTTCTGTTGGGTCCTCAAATTCAGGGTGTGATGTTGAAGATGCTTGAAAAGGGTTTTCAACCTCTGCTTCTTCAACTTCAATCTCTTGATTATTGTTCTAGTTTTTGATATCTCTGGATTCTTTTAATACGATTCTCGATGGTATGGAGAATCAAAAATGCAAACGGAAGATTGAAAATAGTATTTGAATTGATGGAATATCCCAAAACCTCTGAATCTAACCCTAGAAGTGATATAGATCATCAATAGGATGCCTATATCCCAACGAGATAGTTGATGCAGCAACTCGGGGAAGATGAATGACACACAACGAGGGATGGTAATCTCGTTGATACGCCGAATGATAAACTCGTCTTGGCAAAACCAAGAGAAACTTGAAACTCTCAAGAGAGAAATAAAACTCACGAAATTGAATAATGATCAAAGTCTCCTTCGTCCAATACATAATAAGCCTATTTATAGGCGAAAGATAACTCCTAATCTATTAGGAAATAACTGAAAAGACTATCTATAAGGAAATAACTAAAAACCTATCTATAAGGCAACAAAGCCCATGTTAGTTAATTAACTTCGAGATCCAGCCCATTCGCCACAATAAGATTCATTATTCTTGGGCTGCTTGGTCCAATCTCTCCAATGGGCTTCGTGGATAATTCTCGCTCACATACTTCTTGGATTAAGCCCATTCAGCTCTCCTTGAACTTCTTAGCTCGAGCTCTTGTGATTGGCCCAACAGGAACATGCACCGAGTCTGGAATCAATGAACCTTGGGTTGCACGGGCTGCATCATCTTCAGGTTGATCTTGAGATTGTTCATTATTACCTTCTTCCACTAGTTCATTACCTTCTGGTGAGATCAATCTGGTTTGATCCAGATTGACATGTTATGTTCCCCCTTGCTATGAGATGGTCTCAGCACTAGGTTGAACATCAATCTCATTCTCCTCTGTTGTATTCCAGATTAGGATATCTTCTAGTAGTATCCCTTCTGTTTTCTTGTTGTTAATCTGGTTGTGAACCTGTTCATCACCTGCTTCTCTGTATTCAATGGTAGTTTTATCAAATACAATATAAGGTGTTACCTCCACAATATGAGTCCTCTTGTTGTAAACCCTATAAGCTTTACTAACATTAGAATATCCTAAAAATATTCCAGGGTCACTTTTACTATCAAAGGTTTTCAACTGCGATTTTCCATTATTATGGATATAACACATACAATCAAATGTACGAAAGTACTATATCCTGGGTTTTCTATTATTCTAGACTTCATATGGTGTCTTCCCGTGTCTACAAGTTACCACTGATCTGTTCTGTGTATAACAGGCCATGTAAATGGCTTCAGCCCAAAACTTCTTGGGTAATCTGGTTGCATTTAGCATGGTGCGAGCTGCTTCCTTCAATGATCTGTTTCTTCTCTCAACCACTCCATTCTGTTGAGGTGTTCTTGCTGCAGATGTCTGGTGTGTGATCCCCATCTGGTTGCAATACTTCTCAATCTTCTGATTTAGGAGCTCTGTTCCACGATCTGTTCTGATTGTTGTAACAAATGTTTCCTTTTGTTTGGTGATCTTGTTGAGAAAATTTGGCAGTTTCTCCGTTATCTCTTTCTTTTTGAATAGAAAGATAACCCATGTGAATCTTGAATAATCATCAATGATGACTAAAGTGTACTTCCTTCCATTTATACTTAATGGTTTGACTGGACCAAATAAGTCTAAATGAAGTAACTCCAAGATTCTGGTAGATGACTAAGCTGCTTTGCTTCAAAATGATAATCTAGTTTGCTTCCCAGCTTGACACGCTTCACAGATATGATCTTTATCGTATACTTGTTCTGGCAGACCTTCGACTAGCTTTTCTCTTGCAATCTTATTGATTGACTTGAAATTGAGATAGCTTAGTCGCTTGTGCCATAACCAGCTTATTTTTGATATTGTCTTGGTGATTAGACATGTCTCGATCTGGTTATTCCACTGCACAATATATAATATGTCCTGCAATTTTCCGTTAAGAAGAATTTCATCTCCTTCATTGTTTTTCACAAATTAGTTGTTAACATAAAAAACAATCTGATTTCCATTAGCACAAAATTGGCTAACTGAAAACAGATTATGACTAAGACCCTCAACATACGATACATTTGTGATGGTGGTCTTGCCAATAGTAATGTTACCATAGCCTCTGGTGTAGCCTTTTGAGTGAATATATTTCTGCATCTTTTGTCTTGATCTGTTCTCCAAGACCACTTATTTGAGTAGAGAACTTGGTATTTGCTTCACTCAAGAACTTTACTGTTTCATTCAGCTTGTCATTCTCTTTTATGACTTCAGAGAATAGCTTCTTTATGCTGGTGTAGCTTTTGAACATCTCATTAATTTCATCCCATGAGACTTCTGGTTCATCTTCATTTCCTAAATCATAGACAGGTTTATTTGAAGACTTAGAAGCATGAGAATTTACCTCGTTCTGTTCAAGCCCGTTGTCCAATCCCATGTAGCATTCATCCTAGTCTTCATATGTTTCTTCTGCATAGAATGCTTCATCATTATCTGATGAACTATCAGACAGATGACTTGAACTGCTTAAGTCTTCTTCAGCTATCATGGCCTTGCGTTGATCTTTGAGTATCCTATCTCTTTTAGCTCTTAGCTCTTCTCTTTGACTTTTTGACAAATCAGGACAATTTGTCTTGAAGTGACCTGTTCTGCCATAGCCATAACATGTATAATCAGTAGAGTTAAAGGTTTTACCATTACTTTTTGTGTTAGCTTTGTCATCAGATCGTTATGGTTCTTTGTTCTTCTGATATCTACCCTTGTTATCTTTATAGAAACTTCAATATTTTCTTGATTTGATTTCCATTTTGTCCATCCTCCTGGCAATCATAGCAAATTCCTTGAGTAGCTTTCCTTAACCTCCTTCTTCAGGTGTTGCAGTTAGTGCTGATTCATCTACTTTGCACTTCGCTTTGAAGGTGGTCTCTTTCTCCCTCATTGAACTGCTTTCATTCTCCTTGTTTGAAGAATAATCTGATCCATGAATTCTCTTGATATCACATTCGTGTACAGCCAGATGATCAAATAATGCTTCAACGGACAGATCGTTGAAATCAGCACGTAGTGGCTGCATAGCAGAGTAGATCTCCCAGCTTGGTGGTAATGCTCTGAGGATTTTGAGGTTCTTCTCTCTCTGTGTATACTTGTTTTTGTTGAATGCAGAAACTTCAAGTAACACTTCAATAAACCGATTCTTCATCTGTTTGATGGTTTCTCCAGGCTTCATTTTGAATTCATCGAACTTGTTGCAAGCCAGAGATAATTTATTCTCGATCATTGCTTCAGAACCTAAGCTTAGTTCTCTCAGTGCTTCCCACATCTCCTTGGCTATATCAAGATCTTGAATCTTAGCAAGATGAACACCTTTTACAGTGCTGGAGATGATTCCTTTGGCAAAATCATCAAGATTTGCTTCACGCCGTTCTTCAAAAGTATACATTTTGGGATCTTTGAGCACATATTCTTTAACTGGGCCAGTTTCTATAATTCGAGTCTTCTCTTCTTGAATCAACAATGGTCCTTCCTCTATCACTTTCCACATCAGACAGTGATGAGCTTTGAGGCACATCATGATTCTTAAACTCCACTCTGTACCCTTGGATGGAGAATTCTTCACATGCCCTAACAAAAGATGATTCCATAATAACAGATAGGATGCTGGTGAATGAAAAAGGTTTTCCTAGATCTATTCAAGCTGACCACGCAGGTTTCACCATTGTGAAACAAAAACAATGGTCTTATGAACCACTGCTCTCATACCACTTGTTGGTCCCGAAAGAGCAAGGTTTGTGTATAGGGGGGGAATACACCAAATACAAACTTTTTAGTTTACTGACTATTTATTTAGAGAGATTAAACTTTCTGAAAAATAGATTGTTTGGTTGTGACAAACTAGATCGATGTCCAGATCGATCGTGTTCTGTCCAGACAGAAACTCTCTAGTGAATAACACTAAGCAAAAATCAAGAGTAATCTTGTTCTCTAGCAGAGCATTGTGTGCGGAATATGGTGGACTTAGTCAGTGCTCTTGATTAGAAAACTTTTTGGAAACTTAGTCAAATATTTAATAGATCGATTAAAAATGCTGTATGAATGAGTGTGCAGATTAGTGAATAAAACAACTGAAATTTAAAATGCAGAAAGTAAATAACACAACTGTTTATGTGGTTCAGGAAACCCCCTACATCCACGGTCCAATCCAAACTGGATTAGATATCCACAAGTTTCAAGCACAATCTGTTTTCAAACTTATGCACGAATAAGGGTCGTGTCCCTTTACAACTTACATAAAGCTACTGTAACCGGATCTCTTCACGTTAATACACTAGAAGACTACTAGCTAGCGAAGATCTCCTTCCTTCTTCTCGATAAGACATACTTGAATCGAGGTGTGATTTAGATCACGAATGGCTTAGAACACGATCTGGTGAGTAGAAACCTGCTCGAATGAATGCTTCGAAGAGTGAGATGATTTCTGGGCAGAGTAACAGCTTGTTGATCGTAGATGATAGTCTTGTGTTCTCTTCCAGTCTTAGTTCCAAGCTTTTATAGGTGTAGAATTTGAAATTCTAACCGTTGGGCTTGATTGGTTTGGAGTAAATGTGATTAGCCAATCAAGGATATTGAATCCCTCAATTATCTCCTCTTGTCGTTGGAAAGTTTGATTGAATCTTTAATAAATATGGAAACCAGATCGTTGACAGGTACTACTTTCCTTCTTCACATATGGATTAATTCTCCTTCCAATTTTGACAGCTCGTGTGATGTGGCAATGAGTTTGGGATTCTTCATCAGTTAATATGACATAACACGTGATTGCCATTTGACTTATGAATGATCTGATAATATCTTGTTCAGCTTTAAACATCGATCTGGTCATACTAGATTGATATCGATCTGGTCTTCAGAAAATATGCTCCAAAGCATGGTAGAATCTTTTGTGAGTGTTCTGTCAGAACTTACTGAGTGACCATCTGGTTCATCATCTGCTTGCTTCAATCTGCTGGTGATCTGGTCCACGGACAATAGAGAAACAGAATGACTTCTATAGGGTGAGATCCTCTACATACCAAGTCATTTTCTAATCTGGATTAAGATCATGTTCTCTATCAAATTCACTTTATATTGTAGTGATCTGGTACATGTAGAACAGATTGAGATCTAACATGACAGAATGAAATCTAAGTGTGTTTCGAGAGAACATCATCAAAACTTTAAAATATTTGTGGGGTTCCAAACAAGTCTTGACATAGTGAGCAGGTTTTCCTTTCTTTTGATAATATTTCTTATCTCTAGCTTCTATCTTCATCATCTTCTGGGGTTGATTCTTCTTATTCTTCAAATCTTTGACTTGATCTTGTATGTTCTTTCTTTCAGCCATGAACTTGGTTTCACTTGCCTTTCTAGTGTAGCCTAGTCCAGTTGTTCCTCTTCTCTGCATGTCAATGATCATATCAGCTCGTTCTTGGCTTTTGTTGATCTTGCTCATTTTCTCCATTGTCTTCTTCAGCTTTTCTTCAGCTACTTCTTTTCTACTGATTATGTCTTTGACTTTAGAGTTGAGTGAGTAAATCTCTACATCCTTGGTCTTCATCTGTTCTCCCAGATTGTTCAATTGAGCAGAAAACTTAGTGAAGCATATTCACTTGTCTCGTTCAACTTGTCATTCTCCTTAATAACTTCAGAGAATAACTTCTTTATACTTGTGTAGCTTTTGAACATCTCATTGATCTCTTCCCATGAGACCTCTGGTTCATCTTCATTTCCAGAATCATATATATGATTATTTGGCGACATAGAAATATGAGAATTTACCTCGATCTGGTCGAGTCCGTTGTCAATTCCCATGTAGCATTCATCCCAATCTTCTTATGTGTCTTGTACATAGAATGCTTCATCATTTTCTGATGAACTATCAGATAGATGACTTGAGCTGCTTGAATCCTCTTCAGCCAGCATAGCTTTGTGTTGAGCTTTTAGCTTACGATCTTTTTGGCTCTTAGTTCTTCTCTCTAACTCTTAGATAGATCAGGACAGTGTGTCTTGAAGTGACCTGTTCTGCCACAGCCATAACACGTATAATCAATAGAGTTAGATGTTTTACCATTATTCTTTGCTTCGCCTTTGCTATCAGATCGATCTTGATCTTTGTTCTTCTGATATCTACTTTTGTTGTCTTTGTAGAATCTGCGATACTTTCTCGATCTGACCTCCATCTTTTCCATTCTCTTGGCAATCATGGCGAATTCTTTGAGCAGCTTGTCATAGCCTCCTTCTTCTGATGCAGCAGGTGCTACTAGTTCATCTGCTACACACTTTGCTTTAAAAGCTATCTCTTTCTCCTTTTTAGAAATGCTCTCGTTCTTCTTGCTTGATGCATGATCTGGTCCGTGAATTCTTCTAATATAACATTCATGTACAACCAGATGATCAAAGAGTGCTTCAACTGACAGATCGTTGAAATCAGCACGTAGTAGTTGCATTGCAGAATATATCTCCCAGCTTGGTGGCAATGCTCTGAGTATCTTGAGATTTTTCTCTCTCTGAGTGTACTTGTTCTTATTGAATGCAGAAACTTCAAAGAACACTTCTATGAATCTGTTCTTCATCTGTTCAATGGTTTCTCCAGGCTTTATTTTGAATTCATCGAACTCGTTGCATGCCAGGGACAAATTATTCTCGATCATAGCCTCAGAACCTAAGCTGAGTTCTCGCAATGCCTCCCACATCTCTTTGGTTGTATCCAGATCTTGGATCTTGGCCAGATGGACTCCTTTAACTGTGCTAGAAATAACTCCCTTGGAAAAGTCATCCAGATTTGCTTCACGTCATTCTTCTGAGGTGAATTGTCTGGGATCTTTAAGTACATTCTCTTTTACTACGCCAGTTTCTGTGGCACGAGTTTTCTCTTCATAGATAGCATATGGTCCTTCCTCTATCACTTTCCACATCAGACATTGATGAGCCTTTAGACACATCTTGATTCTGAAGCTCCATTCTCTGTATTCTTGGATGGAGAATTCTTCACAAGCTCTAATAACAGAAGATTCCATGATAGCAGATAATATGCACGTGAATGAAAAGATTTTCCTAGATCTATTAAAGTTGACCACGTAGGTTTCAACCCTGTGAAACATAAACAATAATCCTATGAACCACTGCTCTGAAACCACTTGTTGGTCCCGAATTAACAAGGTTTGGTGTATGAGGGGGGGGGGGGGGAATACACCAAATGCAAACTTTTCAGTTTACTTGACTAATTACTTAGAGAGATTAAGCTTTCTCGAAGGGAGATTGCTTAAGTGTGACAGACCAAATCGATATACAGTCTGTCCAGATAGATTTTCTCTCGTGATAAACACTTAGTAGATAACAAGAGTGATCTTGTTGTGCAACATAGCGTTGTTTGCGGAAATATGGTGGAGTATACACTGAGTGAGTGTTGAGGGGGATTCCATAGCTTGGATGGGTTTTCCGACTCCCTACTCGCCAGGCAAGACAACAACAAGGCACTTATATTCTCCCGCCGCCAAGACCGCGAGCGATCCGGCTCTGATACCACGGGTGAGTATACGCTGAGTGAGTGTTGAGGGGGATTCCATAGCTTGGATGGGTTTTCCGACTCCCTACTCGCCAGGCAAGACAAC